>VDFB02091856.1:0-26450 GCA_007258455.2 Sequoia sempervirens | reverse complement strand
GAAGCAAAAACCACCTAGTCTACTAATGTACAAGGGAGAGTATCAATCCTTCATGGGCCAAAATAATGTTTTAGTAGTTGTCCATTGATAGTCCAAATGGGACAGGTTCCCCCATTAACATGCTCAACTATAAGGTGTTCTCTCCAAGGATTTCAACAATTTGATAGGGGCCCAACCCAAGTCTATCAAACTTCTAGTGATCACCTTTTTTCTCTTTGGATTTATCCCAAAATATCATAATATCCAATATTCTGAAAGCCATGATCTTGGCTATCTTGTCAAACTAACATTTGATGACAGCTTGGTGTTTAGAATTTCTACAAAGCAACATCTCTTTTTTTTTCTAGATTCAACATGTTCATCAATATAACCTCTATCTTATCATCATCAATAAAATACTCTTTCATAAATTGGAACACAGGGATTTAAAGGTTAACTGGGAAAATAGGTTTTGATCATAAACCAACTGGTAGGGTGAAGTACCTAATGTGCTATAATTCTAGTCCTATCTTCCCATAAGGCGAATTTAAGATGTGTGTGCCAGTCCCTAGGGTTTTTCTCTAACAAATTCTTAATAACATACAATAAGTTCTTATTGGTGGATTTAGCTACCCCATTTCCTCATGGGTAATAATTCAAATAATATTTAACAACAATTTTTTATTCAAAAACCCATTGAATAAATTGTGTAGAAGCAAAGGTAGGGTCGTTGTCACATACCAAAGTGAAGGGTACTCCAAACCTAGTAATGAAGTTATCCTAAATGAAATTGATAATGACATCGGTAGTGCAGTTTCTACGCACTTAAGCTTCTATCCACTGTGTGCAATAATCTATCACCATTAGAATGAATTTATGCCTTGTAGAGGAGTTTGGATTAATTACTCATACAAAATCTAATGCCCATTGGCCAAATGGACTTACCTCATAAATTGGTTGTAGGGGCATGGTTGGGTTGTATTCTTCTAATGTGGTTGTTTGGCAAGTATCACAACCATGAACATGTTGATGTGCATCTCGCAAGAGATGTGGACAACAATAACCATACTTGAGGATCTGGTTTGTCATGGATTTTGTAGACCTATGTCTATTATTTTTTCCCATAAAATGCATTCAACACTTGTTTAGCCTACTACTGGTCTAAGCATCTCAGATATACTCATTCAAAATTCTTCCTAAACAAATCTTTGTTTTTTATCATATAATGAGAACTTTTCAGCCTTAACGCCCTTCTTTGTGTGGTAGTCATCCCTTCAAGGCATTTATTATTCAATAGTAAAAAGACCAATTCAGCATACCAAGGATCATAAGTGAATGATTGTACTGAATATTGCTAACAAGTGATCTTAGGATCGACCTTTGCAATTTTTCTTGGCAACCTTGGCCCTCTAACCAACTTCATGGGATGAATTTTTAGATTGAATTCTTACAATATTTCCATCCACTTTACTCTTCTCTCTCCCAGTTCACTCTACATTAATAATGATTTCATAGTAGGTTCTAGAACGATGGCTATGATTTTGTTGCATAAGATGTAGTGATGGAACTTCTTGACAACCCTTACCAATGCAAAAGCTTGTTTCTCTAGAGGAAGTTATCTAGATTTAGTATTCTTGAAGAGATATCATGAAAGAAATTGGTTGCTCATCTCCCTCTTATTTTTGTTGCATCAAGACCATTGCACAAGAATGTTCTAATAAGAAAGATTAAATAAATAACGGCTACAAAGAGTTTGGGTTGGTTAAGATCAAAGCTTCTGAAATAGATTGCTTTATCTATGAGAACACTACCTTAGCCACATTACTCTACTCAATCTTGGAATCCATTTTCATCATTTCGTTCAAGGTCTTAACTATATCAACAAACCCCGTTATAAACTTTCATACAAAATTGATCTTCCCAACGAATGATCACATATCCTTCTTGCTGGTAGGCATGGGTAACTTCAAGATAGATTCTACCTTTTCTGGATCAATGGATATTCCCTTTTTTGAGATCACATGTCCTAATAGCTTCCATTTAGAAACCCCAAATACACACCTTTTTGGATTTAAGGACATACCATACCTTTAGCACCTCTCAAATATCTTTTCAAAGTCTACATCATGGTCATTTTGTTCCTTAGAGAAGATGGTCAGATCAACTATGTAGATGATGATACACTTCCATATCAAATTCTTAAATTCTACATCCATTGTGTGTTGAAACATTCCCCTACATTGATTAGACTGAATAAAATTCGTCTATAGGTGAACATTCCCCACTTGGTGGTAAACGTTGTCTTCATTTGATCTTCATATTTAACTAGTACCTGATTATACCCTAAATATCCATTGACGAATGACATCATTTATTATCCATTGACAATCTAAAGTACCTCATCCAGAAATGGAAGGGGATAGTTATCATTCTTAGAAGCCAT
Source organism: Sequoia sempervirens (assembly GCA_007258455.2). Classification (NCBI taxonomy): domain Eukaryota; kingdom Viridiplantae; phylum Streptophyta; class Pinopsida; order Cupressales; family Cupressaceae; genus Sequoia; species Sequoia sempervirens. The sequence goes on along the minus strand of VDFB02091856.1, from coordinate 24,028 downwards.
ATTAAGGTTCCTGAAATCAACACACAATCTAATCTCACCATTCTTCTTACATACTGGTACTAGATTAGCCACCTAAGTAGAGTGTCTAACTAGAAAAATTATCTTAGCAGATAGCAGCTTTTATACCTCCTTGAAGATGAGAGGTACAATTAGAGCATTCACTAGTCGCTACTTCTACTGAAATGGTTTAGCCTGAGGCTTCAAGAGAATTGTATGTGTTATTATTGAGGTATCAAATGTTTTTATATCCTTGTACCCCCACACAATCATGTCAATATACTCTTTCAGAACCTTGATAATCTTATCTCGAATGTCCTTCGGGTAGGCCTTACCAATAAAAATATTTCTTTCTAGGCCTCAATCTACCATATTGTAAGATTCGTACCTTCATCAATATTTGTAGGCAATTTATTCTCTACCTCTAGGATCAGAGTCAAAGATCCTCTACAATGCAACCATCCCTTTTGGGATACTACTTATTTTGAGATTTATAACGCACTCTAGACCCAACTCTTTTGAATCCCAATCTTTGGAATCCTATCAGATTCATCAATAACCTAACCATCAAAGACCCCGAAGGTTGCTAAGAAGGCTAATATGTGTTGGTCATCATCAAAGACTTAAAATTTCCTCATATTATCAGGAATTTCTAGGACTAAAACCAACTCAATAGAGAATTTATGTAGCTTGGAATGCTTCATTGGTTCCAACATGCTTCCAACAACAACTAGTGCATTCGCAATCTAGTTATTTTCCCTAGGGATCAGCTTTATGTTAAACACACCGAATACTTAAATTAGACTCCACACCCTATTTCAATATGCTGGAAACTTCTTGTTATGACATGTGTACTGGCTCTGAACCTGCTTGACAACTACCTCTAAATCCCCTAGTACTCTGAGACACTGTTCCTTCTTTCGATGTGCAAATAGGAGTCCTATTGTGACCTTTTCACACATCACCCCATTTAAATGGGGACCCCCTAATTTTTGCTCTATTCCTCGTCTTTTGGCTTTGGTTTTGTCTCTCTCTCTTTTTGTCCCTTCCTGTTGTCTGCCTTTCTGGGGATGTGCCCATCTGTGAGCTTAAACTTGAAATTTTGGCTAGGTTTGAGAATTAGGGTTTTGAATCTTCCATCCAATTTGAAGTCAAATGGAGTGAGTGAATTGAAATTTGAGCTTGACGCTGCATTCAATAAGCTTCTAGCAGGTTCCCAACAAAATTTCATTGAGTTCTGACAATTACTATTTTTAGTAAGTACCTGATTTGGGGCATTTTCCTAGCACTTTTGAAGTTCTAACTGTTACATTGCATCCACGACATGTCAAACTACTTGTCTAAAAATTTTGGTTTGAAACAAACAACTTTCTATTTTAAGCAAGTATCACCTTCAGAAGTAGATTTTAGGGTTTGCATGTGAAGTTTTCCAGTGCATGTCTAGTGAATATTTATGGGTGTTCTGAGACCTATGCGGTGATATAACATGCAAGATGAGATGATAACTTTCAACAGTCTTCACTTTGGAGGCTATTTTTAGGGTTTGCATGTTGGAGTCTTCAATGCATGTCTAGATATTCTTTGTGGGTTTTTCAAGAGCTTTGCAGTGATGTAACATGCAAACTAGGATTAGGACCTTTTTTAAGAGCTATCTTCAGAGGCTATTTTTAGGGTTTGCATGCAGGACTTTTTAGTGCATGTCAGATTATTCCTTATGGGTTTTTCAAGAGCTACATAGCAAGGTGACATGCAAGCAGATTTGGTCACTTTTAAAGGGACTTACTATTTTTAGCAGATTCACTCTGTCCCCCCAACACTTCAGTATCACAAACGGACCAAAATGCAACAGAAATGGGGTCAAACAAAGATCATTTGATTGACATGCAAGTCAGATTAGGGTTTCTAGCTTCAGGACCTAAAATGAGGGGTCAAATGCCAGAATCTCCAAAAATCGGTGTATCCCACAACAATCAGTATCTTTTATAGAGTCCACTAGTAAAATTTGAAGGAAATCCGAGCACTTACTATTTATAGAAAGGCACTCTAGAAACAGGCTATAAATAGCAAGTCAGCAACAAGTGCCAGTGTGAACAGGCTAGTCAACGCATGAGGATCATGTCAGTCAGATTTCAAGTTAAACAGAGTTGCAGAAGTCCTAAAACCAAGCAGTTACTATAAATAGTATATCAACTCCAAAATAGGCTATAAATAGTAGGTTGAAACGAGGTGGAAATGTGAACGGATTAAATAGGTCATGAGGATCCTGTGGTTAAAATTTTAGATCAATCCAAGCTTCAGAAGAGTGAAAACTAGGGTACTTACTAAATATAGCAAACCAGGGCAAGCAAGCTAAAAAAATGTTTTCTAAGTCTAAGAAAATTCCTGCTTGAGCTCCTAAATGCACCCTCAACTTGATGTAGATTGGAGAAAAAAGTTTTCAAGGCATGAAAATTTCCTATTGGACCCCTAAATGCATCCTAGTTCCAAGAGGGTGAAGCGATAAAGTTTCTAAGGCATTAATTTTTAGTAGACCCTCTCAAATGTGCCCATCATAAGGCAAGGTGATGAAAAAGTTTCTAAGTGAGGAAGATTTCCTGTCCACATCGCCAAATGCGCCCCCAGCCATGAAGAAGCTAGAATGGGTGATGAAGTTTCAACTAAGTCATAAAATGGAAGCTCACCTAGGTAAATGCGCCATCCAAAGAAGAATCAATTAGAAATTTTTCTACATCTAGCAAATTGGAAGTAGGGACCCCTATATGCGCCCTAGGTGGATTGGATGCCATGAGGAAATAATCTAAGTATTGGAAATTGGAAGTGCACCCCATGAAATGTGCCCACCTTAAGGAGCTGATTGAAAATTCTTCCAAGTATCACAAAATGAAAGTAGAGGAGGTCATATGTGCCCAAGCAAGGAAGGAGGGTAAAAAAAAGTAGCTAAGGCATTGGAAGTTCCACCTTGACCCATGATATGTGCCCAAGTTATCTAGCCATGGAGGACATAAAAAAAAAGTTTCTAAGTCATGTTGAATTCCTGCAGAGGGTCCCAAATGCACCCAAGTTCAAGGTGGCTTTAGGAAATGTATTAAGTGGCATTGGGAATTCCCCCTTGGTACTTGAAATGTGCCCAACTTGCTAGATGGATAAGAAAGTTTCTAAGTGTAAATTCCTCCTCTATACCCCAAATGCACCCATGTTCAAGGTGGCTCTAGGAAAGGTTGCCAAGTATTGTTAATTCCTCCACCCCAAGCAAAATGCCCCCAAAGTGAAGAGAGATAGTGGTGAGAAACAAAATGCTAAGTGTTAGGAATTCCTCCTCACACCTTCAAATGCGCCCATGACTGGATAAAGATGGATGAGAGAAAAATTATCTAAGGTGTTCAAAATTCCTCCTAGACCCCCTATATGCGCTCATGCCCATGGAGATGATAAAATTATTTCTAAGTATTGAAATCTCTCCTCCCCTAGAGGAATATGCCTAAGCTTGAGAGAGGTGATGAAATTCATTGATGAATTGGCAGTAAATACATCAAAATGCGCTAGCTTCATGAGGTTGAAGGAAATTGTCCAAGGAAAAGCAAAAAAAATATGCCCAGAGATGAAGAATGAAGATGAAATTTGATGGCAAAATATTTTTCCAAGGTATAAATTACAAAAAATTAAAAGTACCCCTTCATCTATAGACACATGAATTTGGTGTTTTCTAATGGGAATTCTCTTCCAAAATCGGATACACTTCAACAAGGGATTGATTTTAAAATTTTCCATGCCTCACCAAAAAGACGCAAGATGGACATTTTTCCCAAATTTGTTGATGAAATTTTCTAGAGGAAATAAATTGTTTCTAAGGAAGATGGGCTGGAAAATTGGCTAAGGCAAAAGGGGGTATCATGTTGGTTGGAAAATTTTCTAAGGCAGAGAGGAATCAAACAACACCTTCAAGGCACCCTCAAGATGGGTGAAACTTCTAAGGCATCAAAATGAGCACGGGCGAGGATACATGGTCAGCACGCCTCATGATAAAGAGTATGAAGGTTAAAGCTTGCTAGAGGTGCGCTGAACTCTATCGGGATTCAGAGATTAATCAGACATTGGAGATCGAAACATGGATATCAGATGAGTAAGGTGGATTTATATTTTGATGCTCTTCCTTTTTTCTATTTTGCAGGATGAACGTTAAGGCGAGAGCACGATGACTTGAAGCAATGAAGCAAGTAATCCAAGATGATATTAAAACCTTGAAAGGAGATTGTAGAACCCCTCAAGCCCCTCGCTTGGTAAATCAAGCCCGTTTGCTAATTTTTTTCGTTTTTGCGTTTTGAAAAGAAGATGCTGAATAAATTTATATAAAATAATGCAATACTGGAAATGATTAAATCTACTGAAAATGCTGATGCCAGTCTATTTATTAATCCTCTGGAATGATTACAAATGAGATCCAATAACATGCAATTAAAAAAGCAACAGTATTTTGATGAAAACCTGATTATTGCAGCAAGCTGAAAGAAAACTCTGTGAACGTTGTGATAACTTCTGAATGAAGATATCCCTCTGAATGCAATAGATCAGCTGATATTTCACAGCCTCTGAACTGCAACACTGAAGATGGCTCGTTCTCCAATGCCTGTAGAAACTGAAACCCTTGGCTTCGTTCTCTGAAGAAGACTTGATCAAAAATCAATTTCATAACATAATGAGCTCAAATCCCAATGAAACCCTTAGATCTCCTCAAGAGTTCGAATTTTCTCAATTAGGTTTTTATTTAAATAAATTCGAACTTTTCTTTTTAATTTTTCAATAGTTTTCGAAAACACTTTTAATTATAAAATATAATTAAAAGTGGCCCCTCCAATGATGGGCGACCCCTTTAGCAAAAATCACTTAAGTTATAATGAAATATTATAACTTTATATTATAATGCTCCAGTAATTAATATTTAATTAATTTAATTAAATATTAATATCTCTCTCATTATTTATCCGATGCCCAATCAGTCTGAAGCTGCCGACTGAGGAAGTGATTCTGAACGCTGCCAAATCCCTACTGCTAAAAAATAGCAGGGGTCCCACGCTGACTGCCAAGAACTGCTAAAATAGTAACTGCAAAGCGGCCCCGAATGAGCCCCAACGAAAAGCCAACCGGACAAGAATCACTAACTGCCGAAAGAATCTCCAATCTGTGGACCCTTCTATACCATCCATCGCCTCTGTGAGGGTCGTGACATTAGGCTAACTTCTTACGAATCCTCATGTTTAAAAGTCGGGGACATTACAGTCCGCCCTCCCTGAAATTGCTTGTCCCCAAGCAATCTCCACTGCAAAGAAACTCCAATCCTCGGAAGGCCCAAAAGAAAACCTGTGAAATGTCCCACACATCATGAACTGTTTCCTGTAGCATCAACAAAAACTCAACTGCGCAAGCTATCCCTGGATCCCAAACCCAGAGTGAAAGTCTGTCGTGACGGTCATCCTCAGGCTGCCACTGCGCTCTACTGCCTCCAACTTCACCATGCTGAGAATAGTGAAGTAACCCAATGGGACCCATCCAATACTCAGTGCCAAAACTGTCACCACCTGGATCCCAATACAATCTGAATTCACATCCATCTGTCATGCGGAGAAAAGAACTTCTAGAAGCATCTGCTACACTGAATCTTTCCCTGTCCTCTGCTAAACCCTCATGAATGTGATAACTGACCAAGCCATCATGCCAACTGACACCGTAGTCATCCTGTAACCATGTACCCATAAGAAAACCTTGTGACATAGAAGTAGCAAACCCAGTAGGATACATATCGGCATGATGTAAAACTGATAGTTGTTCCTGCAAGTGGTCCCCCGCAAACAGCTGAGTCGGACGCTTGCAGCCGCTAATCCCATCTTCTGAAGATGGTGAATACCCATCCCACAACGGATGGTATAACTTCGGAGCCAATCCACACCGATGCATCATCAAATCCTCTGTGTGTGGACTAAAGGAGAAGTGATGAACACTCCTCACTATGCAATCAAGATAAAATGCTCCCACCTCTATCAATGGCAGACCATCATAGTCCTGGGGAAACAAATCAGCATAAGTACAAATCTCCATACTGGATGATGCCCCCACAAGCATATCCTCGTGATGACAATGAAGTAGTGGACGGATCCGCCACACAACTTCGAAAAACTAATTCATTCATCACAGAGTTTCAACCAAACATCTATCCCAAATGAATTCTTCCATCGCAGACTAATATATTCCGCAGGATGCAACCACATCCTCACTACAACTCGTGGATAAGTAACATCCCTAATAACCACCTCAGATAACCGCATCAGATCCGCAACCGGGTGGAGACTATGCTAACCCTAACTCCACGGTCAACTCCTCCAACCGTGACTGTGACTCTTGAAGGGCCAACTGAGCACTCTCCAACGAGTCCATAGTCACCTCAAGCTCATGATTGAGCTCATCAACCTGCTCCTCCTTCCTCTGCAATGCATCATAACAAATGCAATCCCACTCGAGAAGAAAATCCCTGTCTGCAAGTAGTTTTAGGTAATTTTGTTTCATCATTCCAATTGCTTCTCGAAGTGCGTGTATCTCTGCAAGGGAAAAACCACTATCACCGTGCTCATCTGTCAAAGGAGTACTCCAACCATAGGTAGCTAACATCTGACGAGCAACATCAAAATGCTCAATGGTTGTGGCAATCATATTGTCATTCACCTTTAGTTGCCCAACCAAATGATGAGGACTCTGTAGCTTATGACCCCCATACAAGTTGTCCAGTTCACAATCTGCACAATGATATGAGGCTGATTCGTCATCACTCACTACATGATAAGCAGCATCATGTATGCTTTCATCCATGCACACCTCAACATCTAAGGTACTGCTGCTTTGTACCTCAAAGGATGGCTCAACTGATAAGGTAGAAGTTGCTGGTATGACAGTATCTTCGCACACTTCCACTCCCAAAGTAACTGCATGCCCATCCAAAGCATGATCCTAGGATTCCATATCAACATATGAATCTTCTAGCTTATTTTCAAAGGTCTGATCTGAAAAATCAGACTCACCATAACATGAATCATCAATATACAATGCGTCATTAGTACCCAATTCCTGAGTACTTTTATGCGACAATTCAATAGGATCATTTTGCACATGTGAAGTCATTGCTGTCTCAAGCTGATGCAAACTTTTTCTACTGCTATTATGTAAATCAGAATTGTTAACAATGCTGGTTACAATTTCTGGAATGTTGTGAGCATCATTCTGTGACTCCACCATACTATTTTCTTGACGTAAGATTTCCTTATCAACCACCATTTCATTTTCAACCCCATGTCCACCTGCAGATTGAAGATCATTCTCTACCGACTTATCTCTTTCTAACCCAAACACATCATAGAGACTTTTAGATACTTCACCAAGTCTCTCATTTTTGCTTCGTGATGAGGTTCATCTTGAAAGGGAATCCTCATACTGCTGCAAACTATTAGTTAATCTTCGTTGTGAAAGCTTAAGTTTCCACTGGATATCCTTCAACATGCTCTCAACACTTGGCTGCTCGCATTTCTTTGGTTTCCTTCTTTGCTTGATATAATCTGTTCGATGTTCCATGTATTGTTCGAAGTCTAGACGCTCTTTGATCTTACCCGGAAATGCTCTATACTCCTCATAAGCAACCATTACCTCATCAACAAATTTAGAGGCCATAATTCTGGATTTTCTGATTTTGGGAACTCTGGAATTTCGTCAAACAGTTGTCCTTCAATCTCTTGACTGTTTTGGTTTGTATTTTGCTTGTAATTTCTCTTTCTAGTTTGACAGTTTCACTTGTCAAACTAATTTCAAGATTGATCTGACGTAAATTCTCTACTTTCAGCAACTGGACATTTCGTTAAACACTTTGTTGGCCAAGTAACTATCTACTGATTATTGTTTCGTTGGTGATTTCAATGCATAAGATGACTCCGGTTGCAATCTTTTCAATGCATAAGATGACTCCGGTTGCAATCTTCCAGTGACTGATATAGGTGCCAATGCAAGTATTTACTGCTTTCAATCCAAAATGATGACTAAAGTGTACCTTCAGCAAATGGGTATTTGTGCAAATATCTGGCATGCAACTTGCATGACTGAACTGAATTTGATTATGAAACTTTGGCACAACAATTATATCCAACTTCAAATATAGCTAACATACCAATAATCATGCCAAAAAATAGCAACAATACAATGAAGTCTTGTCTAAAATACAATTATACTGAATATCGGTTACAGCAGATTGCTCTCAAGAGAGACGAATTTCAATAAATCATTGTCAACAACCCTAGCAACATCTGACCTGCTGTTGGGAGGAAACCTGGGCAAAGACTTCAAAACTCAGACGTCTTCTACAGAAACCGAATTCTTCAGTTGCTCAATTTTCTTGTCTTATTTGCCCTTAGAAGTGACGGCAAAGTATGTCTATCTTCAAGGAGGCCCGATTAATAATGTTGGTTGGAACCTTTAAATCATCAGAACCCGTCTAGCCTTTTTAAAATGATATATCTTTCCTTAAAATCCCAACAATCATCTCTTTGTCTGTATCTGCCGGCGCTAACTTTATTTTTGTTTCTTCAGAAAATATATTCCAAATCGTGATTTTACCGACTGCTTAGCTGGTGTAGAATGTTCACGTCTCACTCCAATGGATAGTGCTGGGATATAAAAGTTGTGCCTTATGAAGAGGGACGAATTCAATAGTTTGGAATTTGACCGATAAGATTATTTATGATGTCCCGTTACCTTTTTGTCTTGTCTGTAGCGGCAGCTGAAAAAACAAGCAGGTCCCGATACTGGTATATGTCGGCTTTTAAAACATGATTCCCGAAATATCTGATGTCTTCAGGAATATTAAAACTCTCCCTGGCGGCAGAGATAAAGATTTATATTCGCTTGCTTCTCTCAAAATTTGGTCCATAAATTAAAATCGCTGCTTTATTTAATTTTTGATGAAGCCCGATGTATAAATCATTCTCATGAAGTAATTCTGACTTCCATGAATAAAATGTCGTCTTCCTTTATCTTGAATTCCCGTCACTTTGAAGATACGGCGGCTCGGAGGAAAAAACCCGACGTCTTTTCCTAACGGCTGCCTTGGACTTTCGCGTCGATCTTAGCAATATAAACAGACGAATTTGTTATTCCGACCCTTAAAAAAAAATTTGTCTTTATCTTTCGCGGAGTGCCCTAGAAAACGCGAGCAGCTCCCGATACATGAGAGAAAGGCGTTTTTCTTCTTCTGATTATTTGCATGCCCTTCTTGTCCCAGTAAATCGCGGCTTCAATGCTGACCACGATTTCACAATTAAGAAATCGATTTAAATCCTTGCAGAATTCTTATTTTATCCTAGAAAATTCGATTACGGTATATCTTCAGCAATCTTTTGTCTCTATAAGATGTTTATGCGTCCCTCTAGGGTGTGTGATAAAGCCACGAACTCCCAAAGTATTGATGCTCGAACCTGCAGGGTATAATGTCGCGAGTCGTTAAATGCTAGCTTCTAAAATATTGTTTAATATGATGGGCACGGCTTGTCTTATCTTTAACGAAGAGATCATTAGATTTTCTTTGATTTAATAATGGCACCTCCAATGCAATGCTCGAATTCCTCGAATGATATTATTTACAGGGAATTTGTCTTGTGTACGACTAAATTCACACGAAGATTGTCTTATTTGCAACATATATCTTGTCTTTTCCTTATGCGTTGGAGCCCAAAGCTTCCAACGTCTGTCTTTTTCAGACCCTTTAATTATTTAATTCATCAATACACTTCAACACCACTTCTATTCTGCAGAAATTTGTTGATGCATTCAGACTGCGAATTCCCGACTGATTTTTGAAACCCTAGAACTCTGGAAAATTCTTTTTTGAAACCCAACCACGGGGATGCGTGAGTTGGGCCTCTGATACTGCTTTAATAGAAACCACAATTCTCCCTATTTTTTGGCCACGGTTTGCCTAATTTTTTCTCGTTTTGCGTTTTGAAAAGAAGATGCTGAGTAAATTTATATAAAATAATGCAATACTGGAAATGATTAAATCTACTAAAAATGCTGATGCCAGTCTATTTATTAATCCTCTGGAATGATTACAAATGAGATCCAATAACATGCAATTAAAAAGCAATAGTATTTTGATGAAAACCTGATTATTGCAGCAAGCTGAAAACTCTGTGAACGTTCTGTGATAGCTTCTGAATGAAGATATCCCTCGGAATGCAATAGATCAGCTGGTATTTCACAGCCTCTGAACTGCAACACTGAAGATGGCTCGTTCTCCAATGCCTGTAGACAACTGAAACCCTTGGCTTCGTTCTCTGAAGAAAACTTGATCAAAAATTGATTTCAAAAACATAATCAGCTTAAATCCCAATGAAACCCTTATATCTCCTCAAGAGTTCGAATTTTTCTCAATTAGGTTTTATTTAAATAAATTCGAATTTTTCTTTTTAATTTTTCAATAGTTTTCGAAAGCACTTTTAATTATAAAATATAATTAAAAGTGGCCCCTTCAATGATGGGCGACCCCTTTAGCAAAAATCACTTAAGTTATAATGAAATATTATAACTTTATATTATAATGCTCCAGTAATTAATATTTAATTAATTTAATTAAATATTAATATCTCTCATTATTTATCCGATGCCCAATCCGTCTGAAGCTGTCGACTGAGGAAGTGATTCTGAACGCTGCCAAATCCCTACTGCTAAAAATAGCAGGGGTCCCACGCTGACTGCCAAGAACTGCTAAAAATAGCAACTTCTGCAAAAAGCGTCCGAATGAGCCCGAACGAAAGCCAACTGATCAAGAACTGCCAATCTGAAGCTGAGCCAACTCCAACTAGACCCTCTATACCATCCATCAGCCTACGAGGGTCGCATAATAGGCTAACTCTTACGAACTCTGATGCTGTAAAAGCTGGGGACGATACGAGGAGATAAAGTTATGTGTTCCCGAGCTCCTCCATGATATCTCACTTGCGTCCAAACCATGAAGGAGGTTTATCAGAAATAGCTAAGTGTTGGAATTTCTCCTCAAAGACCAATATACCCAATGCGGATTGAATGAATAGCAAAGTAGGAATGAAGTTAAGATCAAAGACAAGAAAATCAACTAGGATTCGAGAATGAAAAAAAAAAATGAAAGGCTCAGGCGTTGAAGAGTTGAAGAGTCACAGCTAAGAAGAAGATCATCCTCAAGCACTGAAATACCCTCAAGAATAAGGAAGAATTTGAAGCCTTGATGATCAGACTCATCCAATTTTTAGTCAAAAAGAAGAACAAGAACAATGCGAATGCGTCTATGGACAGGAATCTTCTGGAAGGATGGTGTACATTAATTTCTCATTTATTACCCCTCTTCTTGGTGGCAGTTTTTTAGGGTTAGGATTTATGTGGCTCAATCTAAGCCCTTCATTTTAATTGAATCTAAGTCATTTGTTGCACTGGGCCAACTATAAAAGGGGCATCCCCCCTCATTTGTATGGGATTAGAATAGCAGAGAAGAAATAGAGAGAGATTGATAGAATAGGAAGTAGCATAGTTTGATAGTTTAGCTTAGATTGAAAAGGAAGGAAAGTCTTCCATTTGAATTACTTTTTAGAAGTTGTTGTGAACACTCTCTTAATAAAAAGAGTTTTCATTGATGGCGATCTCTTCTTTTATTGTGAGTAGCTAGCAAGGCTTCTTTGTCCTTCCAATTCATTTAGAATTTTGAAGTATCTTAAAGTAAAGTCAATTTCATTTCATGCAAGTAGTTAGTAATTGTGGAATGTGGTGCTTAATTTGAACAAAACTTCACTTATCCATACCACTAGTAGGCTTGTTGATGGTGGGTTCACCTTGCATGGTCAACTGGAACATTGTGAACTTAACTTTGATTATGGTTTATATGTTGGCATGCGTCGCTTTGATGGTGTCTTCATGCTGAATCATGATTTGAATACCTTTGATTACTCCTCTGAAGATTGCACTGGTTTTGTGGAAGCTGTCTGAAGCGAGGCAAAGCAAAGCTCGATTGAAGTCTATGCGAACTGATCACCATGTCCCACGCCTTAGAGTAGATTAGAACCTTCTTATCCCTACAACCATTTTAAATTCAGTACATTTCTAGTTAGTATTAGGAAACTTGTACTTACCTGCCGAATCATTCAAACCACGTAAAACCCTTTAATCTGATGTCTATTGTCCGCTACTAAACAATTGCGTAAGTCCTCTTGAAATACCAACAAATCACATTGAGCCAACTAAGACTATCCACTGCCTAGAAGGAACCTTGGAGTTGAACGCACAAACTCTCTCACAATCGTAGTGTGTTGGATACTGTGTTCAAGAGAGGATAGAGTATCTATTGGGAAACTTTATTCTATGTTGGTGCGGTCATAAAAAACACATCAACAAGTCCCCTATCCAATTATTCATATTTAGCAACGTTGTTGGTGCATCTCAACTATAACCTATAAGAAGAAAAATATATTTTCCATTTGGGGCTAACTGACTCAACTCCAACTCCACTCCCTTTCTTAGACTTAGATCCATCAAATTTTACTGTCCATAATGAGTTTTAGGGTGGGAATTCTTCTTTTGGATTAATTTTATGTTTTTTTCAAAGGACTTGGCTATAAGTTTGGTTTTTCAACATTATTTACCACGTAACTTTTAGGTACATCTAATTCTTTGTGTGGTTAATATAAAATAAGAGGATGAGTGTGTACCCTTTTCTAAGGCTCATCTATCTTTATCTATGAATTTGTCAAAGAATCTTGAGGTTCTTCTGATTGTCCAAATATATTGGATGTGCCATTTGATTTTGTTAGAATAGTAATAGTATTGATTTCAAGTGAAGATTATTTGTGTTATTTTGGTACTTGATCACTAGGTTGGGTATCCATTTTCTGACTGACTTTATTCAAAATATCCAAGAACGATTGGCAAGTTAATTCAGAATGGTTCTAATAATGAACCTTACACCAATTGGAGAGTAGTAACTCCCACAAGTCTACCCTTTCCCCCTGGACCAATTTATCTTGGTTCAAATTTTTTGTCATAGACACTTTGATTGATCAAGGCCATGCATTCTTCATCTTCTATACGTTATTGTAAGACAGGGGGACCAACCACGTCAAGGCTCCAGGTCATAGAGAGTCGAAAGTGAAGGGCTTCTCTAACTTACCTCACTCTAATTAAAGGGATATTTTATGATGAGGATTGAGAATGATGAGGACTATAATGTACTCCAATCACTCTACAAATCTGAACTTAAGTTTAGGCTAGGTGAGCCGGTTTTTGGAGTCAGTATTGTGCCTCAAACAACTCTCTATCTGAGGACGAAAGCATAGTTCTGGGATGTTAACGCAATGCACTGGCATCTCTCGAATGTTTTACATCCAAATATTCAGAAAATAGTGAACACAATACAAACTACTCAAAAACAAACTTACAACCTAGATAGCTAACCTTAACGATAAAAGCAAGACAAGCAGATATAGGAAATAGAAAATAAAATGATAAAACAAGTAAATGAGAGCTAGGGTGACAAAGATGATCTCACAAGGATGCACATTCGCTAGCTAGCTCCAAATACATATCCACCTACACAAGAAAAAGTGGAAAATTGTTGGGGTTGTATAGGGCTATGCCTCAGTCAAACCCCTATTTTGGTGTTTCCACCTCCATGGACAGCCAAGTAGCAATGAGATAGCAATATGTGATAAATAAGTAAAGAAAGTAGAGATCCAATGAACACTGAAAAATAGTAAAGTGTTACTCAACCAAATCACAAAGGAGAGGAGTGAAACGTTACCACCTCCACCCAAAATCTCACTAGCCAATGGAGGAGAATACGGACTTGGAAATGAGAGTCTCACAAGACCCCAAGCCCACGTTGCTAATGGCTTGCTTCACACTTTATTTGTGGAGTTCATGGAGTGTTGGTTCTCCTGTAATGGAGTGTTGAAGTGCTACTGAGTGTGAAGAATGAAGTTGAGGTGCTTGAGAATGCAAAAAGAGATGGATTGAATGAAGAATGGATGAATTTGAAGAAGAGGGAAGAATCTTCTGTATTCAGGGTCGGTTGGTTGAAGAGGGACATTACAAATTGACTCCAATCAAAAGTGTAACACCTCTACTAGCTTTAGACCTAGGAATTTGTTAGGGGCGTAAGTGCGCCACGCGGATGTTTGTGTGCCACGCACGCGTCCCCAACAAATATTGTCTCACTGACACAAGAGACAGATGCCAAGTGGAAGGAAGGAAGTTGGTTGATGTGGAATTTCACCTTCGGATTTGATTTTCTAAGGTGAAGGTATCTGAAAGGGGAATTTACTTAAGGGGTGCAAATTTTCTCCTATACATGTTTCCCCCACTTTAGCGAGCATGAATACTGATGAGTACTTTGGTAAAGTAGATCAAACAGTTAGTAGGATTAGAGATGTATACCTAAACTATCTAGGAAGTAGACCATGATTAAGCAAGCTCAAAAGCACAAGATGGAACAAAAGACTCCATATCCCCATAGAACTATGAAGCTGCACAGGGTACACCAAAGGCCCTCAGACCAATGATGGACAAATCCTACAGGATGAAAGTGTCTCATAGGCCCGTAGACCTACAAGGAGGAAGCCTTGTGAAGTATGCACCTTACAGGCCCACAGATTTGTAAGAAGGTATCCCCCGAGATCTCTCACATGAAGGAAACCCAAATGAAAGTGCTTTATAGACCCACAAACTTGCAAGGAGGCATCCCCCAAGATCTCCTTCATGGAGGAAACCTAGAGAAAAAAGAACCTTATAGGCCCGAAGACCTGCAAGGAGGTGTCCCCCAAGATCTCTTTCATGGAGGAAACCCAAAGGAGACTCCACAGAGTCTGATTGGAGAGAAACTTCGCAAGCTGACCTACAAAGTGGCATGTTTACCCATAGATAAAGCATGACTAAAACAAAGTAGCTACATGGGTAATAAAGTGGACAGTCACACAGATCATTAGCAAATTGGAAGGCATTCAAAGGGATCCCTCGGGAACCTAATGTGAAAAGAGAAAGGGGTCCACTCAAGGGACACACTATTCGAAAGTACGAAGAGACATTTTTTCTCAAATCGATTCATCATCAAGGAATCCTTTCGAAAGATGTTCACTTCATCGAGGAATTCAAAAGGAAGAAAATACTACCTTGCAAGGGGAAGCTAAAGGCTGCTCCCACCTCGAAGGATGTTAGGAAAAATTAGGTCATCTTAGAAAAAAACATCTAAGAACAGTAGTGCCTTCGGTGATTTTAATTACTTTAAATTGCCTAAAAGACACATACTTATATGCCATAAAGCAGAAACTGGCACAATTGATTTTCCACATTAACCCTTCTAAGAAAAGCACATGCAGACTTAACTAGATTCAACTTGTAGAATCACTAAACATGAAAGAAAAAAATATGGACACACAAATTTACATGTGGAAAACCCTTTCAAGTAAAAAACCCCACACTCCAAAATATTGGGCCATTATATTATTCAGCAACAAACAAAGTTACAATACAATCTTAGGCTCATAGCCCTTACACAAAGTTTTAATCTTGTTCCATCTAGAGAAAAGATAGACAACATGACTCTTATACGATCCTCACATTGTTACAATACTCTCACATAGTATATAGTGTAGATCATCTCTCTCCTCAATTGAGTACATTTCTCTGATCAACCTCTCAATCATTTATAATCCTCACATTGTTACAATACTCTCACATAGTATACAGTGCAAATTATCAACAGGAGATTGATCCTAATCTATTATTGTTTCCTCAACCAATTCAAGTCATTGTCTCTCTCTGTCACACCACTATAGATCCTCTTTGAACACACATATCAAGCATTACCAGAAGTCCAACAATCCAACTCCCATACTAAACTGTTCCTTCACAAAATTCCCAACCGCTATTGTTCCAACTTCTAACCAAACTAAATAGTTACAAGCAAACTATACAGTTACCAGAATATCAAAGATTTAACTAATCCATTCGCTTCACAACAACGATGTGAAGCGAGCAATATATCACCATACAAGTCACTGCTCAATCGTACAACTCAATAGTCCAACCAAGTCAACACCCGTTCAACCATGGTTCACCTTCAAGTCCATCGACATGACCAACACTATTGGAAAATGACTGGGATGTCACAACGATAGCCCAAGTCTCCCCGATGACCCAACAATTCAACTGTAGTCTGAAATAATTCATCAACAAAAGTCACACAAAAGACCAACTAGAACAAACTATTGGCAAGAACAACACTATCGGACAAGAATCAGAAAGTCCTACCAAGATCATAAGTCACCCTGATGAAATTCAACTCACTGCAGTTCAGAACCTTTCATCGACAGGAGTCACAACAAACACATCCATCGGCCAGACTCACACCGAACAAATCACATCAGCCAGAGATCTCCTATCAGTAAGATGCATTCCGAAGTCTTGTGTCACCCCAACCATCTATTCATCGACAAGAAGTACACTGATCAGACCTATCAGCCAGACTAACACAGTCGGTTCAACATTCGTAGGTCTACCCGAAGACCAATGTCACCCCAACACAGTTCACTTCGGTAGGAGTCTTCCTGACAAAACTCTTCAGCCAGACCACAAGCACCGGAGTGACATTCACAAGTCATCCCAACGACCAATGTCTCCCCGATCCGATCATCAGCCAAAGTCATACCGAAACTCATCCAGGCTACTTTGCATACATTCCTCAAATCGGCAAGAGTCTCACCGACGAACCTCATAGGCCAAATAACTACTGTCGATATGAAACATAGAACTGACACCAACAATTCATGTCACTTTGATAGTTCTCTTCAGCAAGACCGATCACAAGTCACACCAATCTAAACACTTCAAGCCTTCAGAACTAAACAGCTTGTCGGTAGGATATCTCAGGTGTCTCACCAATTTGCTCTTATAGGAGGTTCAGGTCAGCAAGATTGAGGTATGTATCTCCAATAAAGGAAAGTTCTCAAGCTCTTTCTTTGTGAAACCATGATGAAGGAAACACGTTCCCTTAGGGGTCCTAGTTGTGAATGCGATTTTGAAAAAAAATATTCAAGAGGATTTTTGAGAAAAGATTTGTTGGCAGTGAATGCATTTTTTGAAAATCGTAGCATCATAGAAAGTGTTGTAATGAAGGTGAGATTGGAGGGCCCTGTCAAGTTTTCCAATCACACGACACTGGTCAAAAACATTATTTTATTCATTTAGAACAGTTTAAAGGATTGCATTCAGAATTACATCTACAGGGCGTTTCCCTATTGTACTTCTCACACTCTCGTGCTCTCTTTCTAGTTGGCTTCCTATCTACCAACCTCTCATACAGTGGGCTACTCTGCCACCTCCCTATTGGATTCTCTATTTTTCTAGTGCCTTTTCCTCTTACTAGCTAGATGGCTGGCTTCACACTCCTCTCCTGATGGGTATATATATCTCCTCCTTGTCATCACCAGCAAGCTTCTCCTTCATGTCGACTGTGTCATAGTATGACCATTTAGTTACTCCCTTGTGTAAAGCTCCAATCGTAGACCAATCAATATGTATTACACAACAATGATGTGGAATTGCATCCAATATCACTTCACCAGGTGTCGTGATATCATTTTCCAACCACCATCATTGACCATCACACCAATTGTACTTCCCATGCTACCTAGTCCACCATCGTCCTATCGGCTAGACTCTAGTTTCTCTTCCACCAATATCACCATGCTTCATCGATACCACTCACCAGTCCATTGGGGGAACCACAACCCACATTCTACCGATACATAGGTGTTCCACTGATGACATCTTACATTTTGTTCATCATTCATCCAATCTCATCATGCCACATGTCTTCTTGGACATCTTCCATCATCTCGTACCCCAAATGGGTCCCACCAAGATTCTGCACCGTTCGATCAACCAACCCTTCATCATTGCCTCCTCATCGGTGTATCAAGGAGACCATCTCAAGAGTCCTACCAATGAAATCCTATCACACCGATCAACACATCATTTTGATGCTGGTCCGCCCTATCACCACATCACGCATCGTAATCCACAACAAGGATGTGGATTACCCAATCCCATCACACCATGCATCTGCTCGTCCGACACATCATCCTTATCCTGCTCGTCCCACCATGGTCCTCAACCTTCCATCGCTCTATCATTGGGACACCAACTCTTCTTTCAACGATACACCTATGTCTCTCTTATCACTATTGTCAACCTATCATCAGAACTCCAAAGGTCGTTGTGCCAACATCTAATCCTTACACCAATGAATTCCAACTACTGCCAACCCATCATTCCATCGCTAGAATGGGGGAACACCTCCTGCCGATAAGCCAAACTCCTACCAACAAGGGAATAACGCCGACCAAGGGGGGTAGGAGCACAATGCTCCTGCATTAGACTCCCCAGGTGAATAAAATTCCATGTGCTCCTATACATGCGTCCTTAATGGCATCCTTCTAGCATATTTCCAGAACAAGCAACCTCTTCTTCTAAAAAAAATTTCTCTGCACTCAACTTCTTGGATGTGGAATATACTCCACTAGATCTCAACCACCTCCTCCAAATGCATCTCTCATTCACCTTTGTTCTTGTGGGATTCATCCCACCATTGTCTGTCTACTTCCACCAACTTGCATCTGCATTCACCTGATTCTACATGAAAAACGTTATGCATTACCTCCTTCTCTAGTAATGTTGTATCCACTTGTCCATCATCATCCTCAGGTACAACACTATACTCCTCCTTTCCATCCATGACAATATCCTCACGCTCTATCGATGCACCCACAATCACATCTATATTTTTAGAAACCTCCCCCTCTGATGTCGCCTTCTGCAAACTGAACATGGCCTCTATTTTCACCATTTCTTCTATAGACACTGAATCTTCCTCATCGGGCCCCTTGTCAAACATAGGACCTTCACAAATCTTTGTATTATCACCCTTCTCTCTTGGCCTGCAACACTCATGTCCTCTACTCTTCTACTCACAGTCCTCAAAGCATACCTCTGCAATATTCTCTCCATCTTGTTCACTTGTATACACAACTATGAAGAACTTGTTTCCTTTCTTCTTCATCATTGTGTCAAACACTTGACAAACACTTAATACCTTCAATACCTCCAAAGAGTCACAAGTCCCTCTATAGTCACAAGTACTCCTTGCAACAATCTCTTTAGGATTTGAGCCCTCTATAGTTGCAAGTCTCTTCTCATCTGCAACAATCTCCTCTAGAACTCAATATTCTCCAACTATCCTCTACCCAACAAGGATCTTGGAAGATGCTTCCTCTACCCACTCTCTCTTTCAATGGAGGAACTCTACACCTTCTACTCAGCTTTATCTCTATTGGAGGATAGTAGTTACAGACCCTCTCTCATGCCTGCAACAAACATGCTTTTCAAGAACTCTACTTAGCTCATCACCCACAGGTTTTGCACTCTTCAAGATCTTCTGGCTTCAATCCACATTCACAGGTCCTACTACAACTGCCTCACGTTTGGCGCTCTATTACAAACTCAAGACAACCAACTCTGATACCACTTGATTAAGGTGAGATCAGAGGGCCTTGTCAGGCTGTCCAATCACACAGCCAAAACACAGACATACACACACATATTGACACAACACTAGTCAAAAACATTATTTTATTCATTTAGAACAGCTTACAAGATTGCATTCAAAATTATATCTATAGGGCATTTCCATGTTCTACTTATCACACTCTCCTCTCTTTCTGGTCGGTTTCCTCTCTACCAACCTCTCATATGGTGGGCTACTCCGCCACCTCCCTATTGGCTTCTTTGTCCTGCCAGTTCCTTTTCCTCTTGTTGGCTAGTTGGCTTGTTGGCTTCACGCTACTCTCCTAATGGGTATATATATCTTCTCCTTGTCATCCCCAGCAAGCTTCTCCTTCACATCGGTTGTGTCGTTGTATGACCATTTCGTTACCTCGCTATCTGAAGCTCCAATCATCGACAAATCAATATGTATTCCACAATAGCAATGTGGAATTGCATCCAATATCACTTCGGCAAGTGTCATGATCTCATTTTCCAACCACCATCGTTGACCATCACACCAATCGTACTTCCCACACTACTAATTCCACCATCATCCTATGGGCCAGACTCTAGCTTCTCTTCCACTGATATCACCATGCTTCACCAATACCCTTCATTAGTTCGTCGAGGGAACCACAAACCACCTACCACCGATACACAAGCGTTCCATCGATGACACCTTACATTATGTTCCTTGTTCATCCAATCTCATCATACCACATGTCTTCTTTGACATCTTCTATCATCTCGTACCCCAAATGAGTCCCACCAAGATTCTACACTGTCTAATCAACTAGCCCTTCATCGTTGCCTCCTCATTAGTGTATCAGGGAGACCATCTCAAGAGTCCCGCTGATGAAAGTGTGTCACACCAATCAACACATCATTTTGATGTGGTTCCACCCTATCACCACGCCACGCATTGTATCCACAAGAAGGATGTGGATTACCCAATCCCATCACACCATGCATTTTCTCATCCAACACGTCATCCTTATCCTACTGATCCCACCATGGTCCTCAACCTTCCATCAGTCTATCATTGGGACCCCAACTCTTCTTCCAACAATACACATACATTTCGCTGATCACCATTGTCGGCCCATCGCCAAAACTCCAAAGGTTATTCTGCCAACGTCTAAGCCTTACATTGATGAATTTCAACTACTGCCAACCCATCATTCCATTGTTGGAATGAGGGAGCACCTCCTACCAATAAGCCAAACTCCTTCTGACAAGGGAATAATGCCAACCAAGGGGGGTAGGAGTACAATTCTCCTACATCACGTTGTCACACATGAAAGGGACAACTCAAGCAAAGAAGAGCAAGAGATAAGGAAAGATCAAAGGGAAATAAATATAAACAAAGGGCACAGAGGTGATTTAACATTTCGGGATCAGAACTACTCATAAATATATATAAGTATAATAATAATAGTATATAAATGAACTGTCATCAACCCCCTACTATATCAAACTATGTGAAGAATGCACGATAAGAAAAAGTGAAAATAAAAACTTAGGTCAACATGGAAGGGAAGCCTAAATTCCCCCAACACTTTGCATCATCCCCAAGTTTTTGAAAATCAAACACAAACATGGAAGAAAGATGATATAGATAGAAGAAGGTTTACTACATAAAAAACATTCCTCTATCCAAGCACCAACAAGGGTGACAAGGGTCTTCCAGGAACACATAGCATGAGTACTAGGGAACACATCACAAGACACACACTTCTAATATAAAGATAAAGAAGAGGTCTCCCCCTAACACTCATATTCAGAGGTCATCCGCTTCCCACTCTACATCATCATAAGGGGAAGGAGGATGAACCCATAGTGGTGGAATATTAAGGGAGAAGCTTCCGACCCTCCCCAACAAGGGCTAAGGAAGAAGGCCCCGCAAGGTCTCCTCCACTCGGCTCTTGTGGAGCTATGGTTAGCGATTTCATGAAGATTGCTGACAAGGTCGAAACTTCATCCAAAGAGTTAAACATGCACTTAATTGGAGTAACATGTCATACCTCAATAGATGGAGAGGGTTGTGCTTGAGATTCACTGCTAGGCTACCAAGTGACTCGGGAGTGGTGACAAGCTCAGGGGAAGTCGGGGTTGGTTTTGTCAATAAGATAGAACAAGCCAACACAGGACCACCCCTCAGAGAGGGTGGGATCCTCTTATGACCTCTATTGCTGGAAGGGACATCCTCCATTTTTTGTTTCATTGGGGCATGAGAATTCCCCACAGATAAGGCAAGAGACATGAAGGAAGAGGAGGAGGAGAAAATTGAAACAGACACCATCGAAGCATTCAGCATATCCATGGGTTTTGAAAAAGGCAGAATGTCCGAAAGGAACATCAACAAGGGTGGCTTGACCGAAGGAGTGATGAACATCTACACCTTTTCGGGGTCATGCGCACTCACAATAGGAGCCAAAACCAATATGGAGCTTGGTTGAATGGAAGAAAAGGGGAGGAGAGAGGAGGACACAATAGGGGGTCGTGAAGCAGGGGAAATCATCTCCTCTTCCTTCCTCTACAAGATGGTTTGCTAGGCCGTGAGAGCCTTTTGTTGGCGCTTGCATTCACGTGCAAGGAGGTTTTTGTGACTCTTCAAGCTAGAGGTTGAAGGTTGCAAAGGCTGAAGATACTTCGACCATGAGTCTCCACCACAACTTTTTCCAGCGGAGGGATAGGCTCCTCAACGAGAGTGGGGTGATTGAGAAACTACGGGGAGTCGGCTCTGCCTCGCAATGAGCCTCTTTCCGTTCACTACTTTTGGAGCAAGAGCAGCAGGCTGCAAGGCCAAGGCATAGAGGATTCCCACATAAACCCTTCTTTCTTCCATATTGTTGTGACCTTTTCACACATCGCCCCATTCAAAATGGGGACCCCCTAAATTTTTCTCCATTCGGTCTTTTGGCTTTGCCTTTTTGGTCTGTCTCTCTCGGTCTGTTCCTTCCATTTGCTAGTGTACTTTCCATTTGACCTGGATTTGAATTATGACTAAGTCTGAAGGGTTTTTCAATGAATTAGGGTTTATAATTTTCAGACTACTTTGAGGTCAAATCGATTGGATAATCAACTTCTGAACTTAGCACTATTGTTAAGATACTTCTGGCAAGATCTCTCTAAATTTTCACTAAATTTTGCAACTTTCTATTTTTAGTAAGTGTCAATTTAGGGTTTGTTTTCTCGAGATTTTCACGTTCTGACAACTTCATTACATTCTGAGCACTTTGAACTCATCACTGGCAAAATTTGAGCAGAAACAGGTGACTTGCTATTTTTAGTAGTACAGCTTCCGGAGCAGATTTCAGGGTTTATATGTTACATTTTCTAATGCATGTCCGGAGATTCTTTGTGGGTTTTTCGAGACCTTCGCAGTGATATGACATGCAAAGCAGGACGACGACTTTTAGCGCTTAGCCTTCGGAGGCCGATATTAGGGTTTGCATGCAAATTTTCTCAGCGCATGTCGGCATATTATTTCTGGGTTTTCCAAGAGCTTCGCAACGATGTAACATGCAAGTAGAACTGGTCACTTTTCAAAAACTTGCTATTTTTAGCCAGTGCTTGCATGTTGAAGATTTTTCTGGGTTTTTTTGGGTTTTTCAAGATTTTTCGGGCAACGTGACATGCAAAATCATCTGACAGCCAGGTGGTCACTTTTTCAACCACTTTCTATTTTTAGCAGGTACCACTTTGGCAGCTGCCCGACACTTCAGAACCATGAACTGATCAACATGCAGCATAAACGAGGTCAAACGGGGCTCATTTGAAGAACATGCAGAAAAATTAGGGTTTCGAGCTTCAGGGCTAAAAATGAGGAATCAGGCATCAAAATGCCCAAAATTGAAGTATCCACCATGATCAGTGTCCTTCAGGGAGTCTGCTGGCAAAATTTGAAGACAATCAGGGCACTTACTATTTTTAGTAAGGCGTTCCTGACACGGGCTATAAATAGAAAGTCAATCTCGGACGTCAGCGCAGACAGGCAGGTTTACCAACGAGGATCACCGCATTCAGATTTCAACTCGAGCGGAGCTAAGGAAGTCTCAAAATCAAGCAGCTGCTATAAATAGTAAGCCACTCCAGGGCAAGCTATAAATAGCAGGTCAACATCAAGTCTCAGTATGAATAGGTCAAACAAGTGATGAGGACCCCATGGCGCAAATTTCAAGACAAACGGAGTTGCAGAGAATGGAGAATCAAGCACTTGCTATTTTTAGCAGGCATGGGCAGAGAAATTAGGGTTTCCTAAAATCAAGGGCGGAACAGGACAGTCAAGTAGAAACAGCATCCGACCACGGTCCCCACAGTTTAGGCATTCAACACATGAAATTTGAAGACATTCTAAGCAGTTGCTATTTTTAGCAAGTTGCTA
>VDFB02091855.1:0-14099 GCA_007258455.2 Sequoia sempervirens | reverse complement strand
AAAAAAAGTGCACAAAATAATTGTAAATAGGAAACACGGTGTTGGGTTTCAGATTTTTGTATCTCCTTGTTTAAATATAAAGGGTTGTCTCATTGTGGGTTGCTTGCTTCTTAACACCCACGGTTTTGCAACATGTAATGTTACAAAACAATATGAATGTTTTCCAAATCACACATTCCATTGTTGTGTTTAAATTTCAGTCGATTGAAAATAAAAGTGCACAAAATAATTGTAAATAGGAAACACAGTGTTGGGTTTTAGTTATTTGAATCTCCCTATTTAAATGTAAAGGTTTGTCTCATGGTGGGTTGCTTTCTTCTTAACAACCATGGTTTTACAACATGTTACAAGACAATATGAATGTCTTCCAAATTGCACATTCCATTGCTGTGTTTAAATTTTGTACTATTACAAAAAAAAGTGCACAAAATAATTGCAATTAGGAAAATACAGTGATGGGTTTCAGTTAAATGAATCTCCATGTTCAAATGTAAAGGGTTGTCTCATGGTTGGTTGGTTGCTTCTTAACACCCACAATTTTGCAACATGGCATGTTACAAAACACTATAAATGTGTTCAAAATCACATATTTCATTATTCTGTTTAAATTTTGCATGATTGAAAAAAAAGTGTAAAAAATAATTGTAAATGGAAAACACAGTGTTGGGTTTCAGTTATTTGAATCTCTTTATTTAAATGTAAATGGTTGTCTCATGGTGGGTTGCTTGCTTCTTAACACCCACGGATTTGCAACATGAAACATTACAAAATAGTATGAATGTCTTCCAAATCACACATTTCATTGTTGTGTTTATATTTTAGTCGATTGAAAATAAAATTGCACAAAATAATTGTAAATGGGAAACACAGTGTTGGGTTTCAGTTATTTGAATCTCCCTGTTTAAATGTAAAGGGTTGCCTCATGTTGGGTTGTTTGCTTTTTAACACCCACAGTTTTGCACATAGAATGTTACAAAATAGTATGAATGTCTTCCAAATCACACATTCCATTGTTGTGTTTAAATTTTGCACCATTGAAAAAAAGTGCACAAAATAATTGCAATTGAGAAAACACAGTGTTAGATTTCAGTTATATGAATCTCCCTGTTCAAATGTAAAGGGTTGTCTCATGGTTGCTGGCTTGTTTCTTAACACCTGTAGTTTTGCAACATGGCATGTTAAGAAACACTATAAATGTGTTTAAAATCACATATTTTATTGTTTTATTTAAATTTTCAATGATTGAAAAAAAAAGTGCAGAAAATAATTGTAATTGGGAAAACATAATATTGGGTTTTAGTTATTTGAATCTCCCTATTTAAATGTAAAGGGTTGTCTTATGGTGGTTGCTTGCTTCTTAACACCACAGTTTTGCAACATGGAATGCTATAAAATAGTATGAATGTCTTCCAAATCACATATTCCATTGTTGTGTTTAAATTTTGCACCATTGAAAAAAAAAATGCACAAAATAATTACAATTGGAAAAACACAATGTTGGGTTTCAGTTATGTGGATCTCCCTGTTCAAATATAAAGGGTTGTCTCATGGTGGGTTGTTTGCTTCTTAACACCCACAGCCACAGTTTTGCAACATAGAATGTTACAAAACAGTATGAATGTATTCAAAATCACACATTCCATTGTGTTTAAATTTTACTCGATTGAAAAAAAAAAATAGTACAAAATAATTATAAATGAGAAACACAGTGTTGGGTTCTAGTTATTTGAATTTCCTTGTTTAAATGTAAAGGGTTGTCTCATGGTGGATTGCTTGATTTTTAACAACCACGATTTTGCAACATGAAATGTTACAAGATAGTATGAATGTCTTCCAAATCACACATTCTATTGTTGTGTTTAAATTTTGTGCCATTGAAAAAAAAAATGCACAAAATAATTGCAATTGGGAAAACACAGTGTTGGGTTTCAGTTATTTGTATCTTCCTATTCAAATGTAAACGGTTGTCTCATGGTGGGTTGCTTACTTTTCAACACCCACGATTTTGCAACATGTCATGTTACAAAACAACATAAATGTGTTCAAAATCACATATTCCATTGTTTTGTTTAAATTTGCATGATTGAAAAAAAAGTGCAAAAAATAATTGTAATTAGGAAAAAATAATGTTGGGTTTTAGTTATTTGAATTTCCATATTTAAATGTAAAGTGTTCTCTCATAGTGGGTTGCTTGCTTAACACCCATGGTTTTGCAACATGGAATGTTACAAAACAATATGAATGTCTTCCCAATCACACATTGCATTGTTGTGTTTAAATTTCACTCGATTGAAAACAAAAAAAAGTAGACAAAATAATTGTAAATGGGAAACATAGTGTTGGGTTTCAGTTATTTGAATCTCTTTGTTTAAATGTAAATGGTTGTCTCATAGTGGGTTGCCTACTTTTTAACACCCATGGTTTTTCAACATGGAATGTTAAAAAATAGTATGGATGTCTTCCAAATCACACATTCCATTGTTGTGTTTAAATTTCAATCGATTGAAAATAAAAGTGCACAAAATAATTGTAAATGGGAAACACAGTGTTGGGTTTCAATTATTTTAATCTCTGTGTTTAAATGTAAAGGGTTGTTTCATAGTGGGTTGTTTGATTCTTAACACCTACAATTTTGCAACATGGAATGTTATAAGATATTATGAATGTTTTCCAAATCACACATTCCATTGTTGTGTTTAAATTTTGCACCATTGAACAAAAAAAGTGCACAAAATACTTGCAATTGGGAAACCACAGTGTTGGGTTTTAGTTATTTGAATTTCCCTGTTCAAATGTGAAGGATTGTCTCATGGATGGTTTGTTTTCTTTTTAACACCCACGGTTTTGCAATATGGCATGTTACAAAATAGTATAAATGTGTTCAAAATCACATATTCCATTCTTTTGTTTAAATTTTGCATTATTGAAAAAAAGTGCAAAAAATAATTGTAATTGGGAAAACACAATGTTGGGTTTCAGTTATTTGAATCTCCTTGCTTAAATGTAAAGGGTTGTCTCATGGTGGGTCGCTTGCTTTTTAACACCCACAGGAATGTTACAAAATAGTATGGATGTCTTTAAAATCACACATTCCATTGTTGTGTTTAAATTTCACTCAATTGAAAAAAAAATGCACAAAATAATTGTAAATGGGAAACACAGTGTTGGGTTTTAGTTATTTGAATCTCCCTATTTAAATGAAAAATGTTGTCTCATGGTGGGTTGTTTGCTTCTTAACACCCATGGTTTTGCAACATGAAATATTACAAAACATTGCGAATGTCTTCAAAATCACACATTCCATTGTTGTGTTTTAATTTCAATCGATTGAAAAAAACAGTGCACAAAATAATTGTAAATGGGGAACATAGTGTTGGGTTTTAGTTTTTTGAATTTCCTTGTTTAAATGTAAAGGGTTGTCTCATGTTAGGTTGCTTGCTTCTTAACACCCATAGTTTTGCAACATGGAATGTTACAAGATAGTATGAATGTCTTCTAAATCACACATTCCATTATTGTGTTTAAATTTTGCACCATTGAACAAAAAATGTTCACAAAATAATTGCAATTGAGAAAACACAGTGTTGGGTTTCAGTTATTTGAGTCTCCTTGTTCAAATGTAAAGGGTTGTCTGATTGTGGGTTGCTTGATTTTTAACACAGTTTTGCAACATGGAGTGTTACAAGACAGTATGAATGTCTTCGAAATCACACATTCCATTATTGTGTTGAACTTTCACATGATTGAAAAAATCAAGTTAAAAAAAATTGTAATTTGGAAAACATAGTATTGAATTTCAGTTATTTGAATCTCCTTATTTAAATGTCAAGGGAATGTCATGGTGGGTTGCTTGCTTGTTAACACCTATGGTTTTGCAACATGGAATGTTACAAAATTGTATGAATGTCTTTAAAATCATACATTCCATTATTGTGTTGAAATTTTGCATGATTCAAAAAATGGAGTGCAAAAAATAATTGTAATTTGGAAAACACAATGTTGGGTTTCAGTTATTTGAATCTCTTTGTTTAAATTTCAAAGGTTGTCTCATGGTGGGTTGCTTGCTTCTTAACACCTAGTCTCATGGTGAGTTGCTTGCTTCTTAACACCTATCGTTTTGCAACATGGAATGTTACAAAACAATATGAATGTTTTCAAAATTACACATTCCTTTGTTGTGTTTAATTTTCACATGATTGAAAAAACATGTAGAAAATAATTGCAATTGGGAAAACACAGTGTTGAGTTTCAATTATTTGAATCTCCTTGTTTAAATGTGAAGGGTTGTCTCATGGTGGGTTTCTTACTTCTTAACACCCACAATTTTGCAACATGGAATGTTACAAATTAGTATAAATGCCTTCAAAATCACATATTCCATTGTTGTGTTTAAATATCGCATGATTGAAGAAAAAGTGCACAAAATAATTCTAAATGGGAAAATATAGTGTTGGGTGTCAGTTATTTAAATCTCCTTGTTTAAATGTAAATGGTTGTCTCATGGTGGGTTGCTTGCTTTTTAACACCCACAGTTTTGCTACATGGAATGATACAAGATAGTATGAATGCCTTCAAAATCACACATTCCATTGTTGTATTTAAATTTTTGCATGATTGAAAAAAAAATGCACAAAATAATTGTAATTCAAAAAACAAAGTGTTGGGTTTTAGTTATTTGAATCTCTTTGTTGAAATGTCAAGGGTCGTGTCATGGGGGTTTGGTTTCTTCTTAACACCTATGATTGTTACAAAACTATATGAATGTCTTCAAAATCACACATTTCATTGTTGTGTTTAATTTTCACATGATTGAAAAAATCAAGTGCAAAAGAAAAATGTGATTTGGAAAACACAGTGCTGGGTTTTAGTTATTTCAATGTCCTTGTTTAAATGTGAAGGGTTGTCTCATGGTGGGTTACTTGCTTCTTAACACCTACATGAAATGTTACAAAACTATATGAATTTCTTCAAAATCACACATTCCATTGTTGTGTTTTAATTTCAGTCGATTGAAATTTTTTTTGCACAAAATAACTATAAATGGGAAACACAGTGTTGGGTTTCAGTTATTTGAATCTTCCTGTTTAAATATAAAGAATTGTATCATGGTGGGTTGCTTACTTCTTAACACCCATAGTTTTGCAACATGGTATAAATTTCGTCAAAATCACACATTCCATTATTGTGTTTAAATTTCGCACGATTGAAAGAAAAGTGCACAAAATAATTGTAATTTGGAAAACATAGTGTTGGGTTTTAGTTATTTGAATTTCCTTGTTTAAGTGTAAATGGTTTCTCATGGTGGGTTGCTTGTTTCTTAACACATAGGGCATTGCAACATGGAGTTTTACAAAACAGTATGAATGTCTTCAAAATCACACATTATATTGTTGTGTTTAAGTTTTTGCATGATTGAAAAAAAAGTGCACAAAATATTTGTAATTCAGAAAACACATTGTTGGGTTTCAGTTATAAGTACATTTTATTTGTAGCTTTGGAGCAACTGCTTCCTTATCAGCCCTTAGGACAACAACATCCATTTTTTCAATAGAGTTTTGAGTATTTTCAATACTTGTCTATAGCTTTGCACCCACTTTTTGCTTAACTTTGAGAGTGTCTTTCTGATTAGAGAATGCAAAGGTTTTCTGTTTGATAAGTTATTTACAAAACTTGTCTACCTTTTTACATATGGCTTTCATGTCTCTAGCTAACTGTCTCTCTTTTTTTAGAATGAAAACCTTTTCTTGTTTACACAATACGAATGTAATGAAAGGAACATCTTCAAAATATAAAACAACTCTCAGCTAGACTAGAAATTGCATTTGAACTTTCTCTAATTAATAAACTATAGGCATGTTGGAAAACAGTGTTGGTTGTAGTTTCTATATGTTTGATTGTTGTAAGCTAAAGGGTGGAATTTTTTGCTATTGTGCTTGATATTTTTTTGTTGGTCATGTATAGTTTTATGTTCATAGATGTTTGACTTCATTGAGTCATTTTTTATCACCAGATGCAAAGATCGTGTTTTTTCTTTTCACATTGCTAGCAGTCATAGAAGTAATTACATTTTATTATTCATGTTAGGCTTATAGGCTACATAAAAAGTTGCAAGTTGGACTTCCCATTCGTGTTCTTCAACCTGCATTTTTTTAGTTCATGAATTGTCATATATGTTTTTGTTGGTCATGTTAAGTCACCCCAAATGGAAGGGTTGATATCACAACATGCCTGCTCAGGTAAAACAGGTTTGTACACCCCATATACTATGGTGTCTTAGTCTTCTTTCATGTGAGGTTGTGATTTTACATGTGGTCTTTATGTCTGCTTCAAGGTTCCAGTAGACACTGTTTTTTCCAACATGCATTGGTTGATATCATGGTTGATAGGAAAATTTACACATGTATGGCTTTCTTGATTCACTCCATTATTGATTCATGATTTTCTCAACAGATGCAATTTTTTTTTAATTCTTTTGGAATTGCTGGAAACAATGGACACACATTTATTTACATAGAAGGTTCTAAAAGGTTTTGGTTGCCCTCTAACCTTTCCTCTCCATTAACAAATACACATGCACCACAACCAAGGTATCTTCCCTAATACATCTGTTCTTGCAATTGTAGAATTAATTACATAGTGTTATGCACATTACACTCATACACCACATACACAGTTGTAGGTTGAACCACTCATCGTGTGGTTCAACCTTCACTTCCTTTCTTCATGAATTTCTAGACACGCCTTTGTTTTACATTTTAAGTCACCCTAAACGGAAGGCTGAATATCACAACATGCCTCCTTAGGTAAAAGAGGTTTGTACACCCCATATTCTCTAAAATCTTTGTTATATTTACATGTAGGGTTGCAGTCTTTATGTTAGCATGGAGGTTCATCTACACACTATGTTTTCTAGCTTGCATTTGCTTACATCATGGTTGATAGAAAATTTTACACCTTTATACCTTTCCTCATACTCTCCATTACTGATTCATCATTTTTTCAATAGATGCAACAAAAATGTTATCATTTTGGCGTTGCTCGCAGCAATGGATGCACTTATTCTTTTTACATACAAGGTTGTCATCAAAGGTTTTGCTTTCCCTCTAACCCTTCCTCTCCTTTAACACTTACACATGCAACACAACCAACGTATCTTCCCATGATAATACATTTGTTGTTGCTATTGTATAAGTAATTACATACTATGATGCATGTTGCACTACTACGCCACATATGAAGTTCTAGGTTGAACCACTGATCGTGTGGTTCAACCTTCACTTGTTTATTCCGTTAATTGATAGATGTGCTTTTTCTCCTCATGTAAACTCACGTGAAATGGAAGGCTGAATATCACAACATGCTTCCTCAAGTAAAAGAGGTTTGTACACCTCATATTCTCTGAAATCTTTGTTATATTTATATGTGGGGTTGCAGTCTTTATGTCAGCGTGGAGGTTCATCGACACGTTGTGTTTTTCAACCTACATTCGCTAAAATCATTGTTGATAGAAAATTTTACACCTTTATACCTTTCCTAATTCTTTCCATTATTGATTCATCATTTTTTCAACAGATGCAACAAACATGTTATTATTTTGTCATTGCTTGCAACAATGGACACATTTATTCTTTTTACATACAAAATTGTCATCAAAGGTTTTGCTTGCCCTCTAACCCTTCCTCTCCTTTAACACTTACACATGCAACACAACCAATGTATCTTCCCATAATAATACATTTGATGTTGCTATTGTATAATTAATTACATACTGTGATGCATGTTAACTCCTACACCACATACGAAGTTCTAGGTTGAACCACTGATCATGTGGTTCAACCTTGTTTATTTTGTTAATTGTCAGATGTGTTTTTGCTCGTCATGTTAAGTCACATGAAATGGAAGGCTCAATATCACATGCCTCCCTAGGTAAAAGAGGTTTGTACACCCCATATTCTTTGAAATATTTGTTATATTTACATGCGGGGTTGCAGTCTTTATGTTAGCATGGAGGTTCATCTACATGCTGCGTTTTCCAACCTGCATTCACTTTCATCATGGTTGATAGAAAATTTTACAGCTTTATACCTTTCCTCATACTCTCCATTACTAATTCATCTTTTTTTCAATAGATGCAACAAACATGTTATCATTTTGGCATTGAACGCAACAATGGATGCACTTTTTTTTTTGCATACAAGGATGTCATCAAAGGTTTTTCTTGTCATTTTATGTTGTTGTTGTCTATGTCCACTTGTACATTGAGATGGACTATTCAATTTCCAGCCTACATTTGTGTTATATTTTATGTGTAGCTTGATTCAATCTATCACCTTTAATTTTCCTTCGTTGAAGCCGACAACCTCCTATTGGTTTCACGTGGGTGAAAACAATACAAGCACATTTTATCTATGTTTAATGAATGATTTCTTTCTTTTTCTTGACACAATCCACACTAATTTTAAATATTCATCCAATTCTATCATTTCCTAGAATGGGGAGAGGTTTGAAATGGAAGAAGCAAGATGAATTGTAGGTGCAAGATGTACAAAATCAAGGCTCTCCTTTTCCCTCTTCCGATTTGGAATGGGTTGCTATTTCCGTCAACAAGGATAAGGTCCTTGACCTTGTTGCAACAATTCCTATTATGAGACTTGATCATTTCATTTGCAGTGAAATTTCCATTGAAGGTTTCAAAACTAAATTTGTGTACAAGAAAACAAGAGAACCTACCACCTCGTGTCCCTCAATGACAAAAATTATGGCAAAACAATTTTGTATCATAGGTTTGTATCTTTCAACATTCATTTCTATGGTCAAATGATATTTTACTCTCTTGGTTCAACATGATGAGATGATGCCTTTTTCCCAGCTACTAGTGTCAATACGGTCCTCAAGACAATAGAGACCAGCCTCCACCAGAGAAGAAACCACATAAGACATTTATACAAATGCGAGGTTGTCAATACCACTTCATGGTAAAGGTTATGAATGGAAAACCTGATGTTGCATATATTATCTACAAGGAAATGTTCCACATTGATAAAAAATGGTCAATTTTGCTATGGCATTCATGACACAAGTGGAGTCAAGCATTCTATGTTTTCCACTAATCTATCCACAGAGTGCAAAAGCTATATTGAAAGCCTTTTTCTCATGGACGTCAATGTCAATGCAATAATGGATAGACACATCAACGATCCTATCTTATGTGGGATGATTTCCAAGAGAGATCAATTCCTTACAAAAAAGGATGTAATGAATGCCTGGTGAAAGGTGCGTTCTAATCACGCACAAAACCATAAAGTCAATTCGACAAGTATCCTACTATGGAGTGGACAGGACTTTGACAACTTCTACTTTCAATGGCTCGATGGAAGCAATACACCTTTTGTTATTGGGGTTCAGACTCCATGGATGTTGGATAGGATGGTTAGCCACTTGCACAATTCAATCAGCTCGATGGATTCCACATTTGCAACTAACAAATATGGGGTGAGGCCTTACAAACATTGACAAATAGTTCTTTGTGTTTTCAATGATCTTGCTAGCTATAAACCTGACAATGCTCATGCTGAGTTGTTCTGTCTATAGTATCCATTGTATACTCTCCTCGTTTTCAATGAGCAATAGAGTGGTGTGCCGGTTGCATGGGTAGTCTCCTCATGAAGCAAGATTGAGGACATCTTTGTGTGGCTACACATATTGCATGACCGTGGAAGAAGAGCCAGACCTGACTGGAGAATCAATGCATTTTTGACCGATGATGCGACTACAGAAATCCAAGCTATACAGTATGTGCATCCCTTTCTTCATTTGTGTACCTTTCTCATTTGCTATTTATTTTCAATGCCACTTTCTCATGCAATTGAGTGGTAAACAATATCATTTGTATTGTCTATTAGGGTTGTATTTCAATTTCGTGTGCTTCTATTCCTTTGGAATGTCAAAAGGGCTTGGCTAAAGAATGTATATAAGTATGTAGCCAAGGAAAGGGCAATGGACATCTTTTGCAATCTTGGCGCGATCAAGATGGCAATCGGTGACACCAAAGATATTGTCACTCAGCTATTGAACTCTTTCTTTTAGGAGTTCAATGATCATCCCCGATTCTTAGAGTACTTCAACAAGACCTAGTGCGAAGGAGAAGGTCAAATTAGTGAGTTGAAAATTATTGTCACCTCGCAAGATTCACACCATTCAAATTATTTGATGTTACCTCTAATACGTTGTGGTTTACTTGACTATTGGATTTTTTTTTTCACAACCATATGGGAAAAAAATTGCAGACTATTCCCACATGCCAAAAAGGATACGAATGCAACCATTGAGTCGTATCATTGCGCACTCAAAACTCGGTACTTGTGTGATCATTCAAAAAAATGCACTAGGAGAATGGACTATTTCTATTACACACTTGTGTATAAAATGGAACCATTGTATAGGCAAAAGGAAAATTTGCAGCATTATGGTTTTTTGACAAACCAAAAGTGTTTAAATATGTGATCTAGTTTAGAGTGGGCCAAGGCAATTTTGTACGATGACTTATTCCCAATGAAACAGATCCTGGACGATACTGGGTGAAAATTCAAAATAGGTCAATGCACTACCTTGTTCAGAAATTTGGGCAGCACATTTTTGTTTGTGACTTCCCTTGGAGTTTGCAGGGGAACACTTGTAAACATGTCCTCAAGGTTGCTGACTTGATTAAAAGATCATCTGCCATTGAAGGGGTGGTCCATGGCAAGTGAATTTCAATTCAAATTGTGTTACTTTATGGGAGTCAGTTGTGTTTTGCATTTTCTACTGCCTAATACAAATTTCTTTTGTGTGGTCATTTAGATGGGGGAGGTCAACCAATTGATAAAGGCATAGATTTGAATGAGACATTGTCATAGGGGGGCATAGAAGAAAAAAATACTAATGTTCTCACCCCTACACAAGCTCCTTCTATGACTCATGTATATGATGAACATGTGGTCATAATGTCTCTTTGGAATGACACAAACGAACTCTTGAACAAAGTGATGTATACACCACCACAATCTCTACAACAGGTGCAATCATACGAAGAATGCATGTACAGGTTTCTAGAGGACCTACGACAATCAAATGCATTTATGTTTGAATTCATTTTAGATCCTAATCAAGATGCAACTAGCACTGTTCACATATGTTCATGGTTGAGTGCAATTATGGATCGTCATCGACGTCCAACCTGGCGTACGAAGAATTCTGCACAACAGTCAGATCATCAAACCCCTCTGAATGAATCCTTTCCCTTCTCCAAGAACAATAGTTTGAATCTGAATGTCAATATGCAATGTGATACTTCACACGCAACTGCTATGGATGTGGCAGAGGATACATCTAATACAGGTGACTATGAGAAAACCCATTTCAATTTATATATTGTAATAGGAAATGGTATTGTAGATTTCTTTTTTGCAGTATGTGCTTGTACCATGTCATAAACTTTCTGATTTCTTTTTTGGATTTTTTTGTTCACTTCAGCATTCCAATATGGGGAAAGGAGTCCTGGCTGGCGATTTTCTTTTGCGAGTGTAAACCCAAGGGAAGGTATGGCTCAAACTTAATAACTATGGTTACATAAGTCCAATTTTTGTTATGATGTTATGCAATACCATGCTTCCTTATAAAAATTTGGCTATGGTGACAGGCTGATGTCGGCCAACGTGCCTTCACTCTGCTACTTCTTCAAGTCTTACTAAGGATTGCACAAGCATAGTTCAATGAACCTTCATCTGTAGATAAGCATATTTGTTTTGTTTACTTAGTTCAGTGGGTGGGCAATCCATTCGAGGTATTTAGAAGAGGTTGAATGAAATTTAGAAGTGTAAAGAGCAAGAAATTCAAAATCTTCCTGTGAACCCTTAACAAGGGGTTTTGAGAGTCTTGTGAGGTTTTAGACCTCCATCCCACCGATGCAAGTTTAGAGGAATGGTGGGATGGATTGTAATGGGTGTAATTAGGATGCTTTAAGAAGTGTGT
Organism: Sequoia sempervirens; assembly: GCA_007258455.2. Classification (NCBI taxonomy): domain Eukaryota; kingdom Viridiplantae; phylum Streptophyta; class Pinopsida; order Cupressales; family Cupressaceae; genus Sequoia; species Sequoia sempervirens. Next base: position 2,090 of record VDFB02091855.1, on the reverse strand, counting down.
TTGTTGAATCATGTAGGGGAAGCGAAGCATTCAATGTTTGGTTGTTGATCTTTAGAAAATACAGAAGTTTTCCAATGAAAAAGGATGTGTACAAGTTGGTAATTGAGGAAAGTGCATTCAATGGGGCTGAAATTTTGTTCCTAAAGCATGGGTAGACATTTCTAAACATGTTTCATATGGTGGCAGAGCATGGGTAGGTTTGGAATACAAACCCTCATTTGTTAGAGCTTTTTTTGTGCATAAAGTAAGGGTTTAGTAGATCAGTGTTTGCTTGAACCTTTCTATTCCTAAAATTAGATGATTCCTAAGTTTTGAGACTTGTTAAAGGACTATTTGAAGTCATTAGTTGTTTTTATGATAATTTAAGACCTCCTCCTTTGTAAATTTTGGCTAATTAAGTGCATTTCCAGCGGTACAGTCATGTTTTCAAGCATTCTTTTCAAAACAATAGCATCTGAATTTGTGATATTTTAAATTGGCACAAATGGGTTTCTGGAACAAAAAATAGCTTATGGGGTTTCAATGTAGTTTTGATGGAATGCCCGCTTTTTCCAAGTTGCAATGCTACTAGGGTTAGAGTCTTCGATGCATGAAATTATGAATATGGTAAAATAAAGTTGGGAGGCAGAATATTTGGATTGTTACTGTCACAGTAAGTTTTCTTAAACCTATTTCAAGGCTTCGTAAGGGTTTCCAAGTAAGAATTAGTGATTGGTAAGTTTGTTGGTCTATCTTCTTAGTTGTTGTTTGGGTCTGCAAACCTATTTGCTCAACTTTACACACCAATAACTTACTCAATCACCCAACTCTTCACACTTTGAAACACCCATTATTCCCACCTCAAGAACACTACAAAACTTCAACATGTTCTTTTGGAACAAACACTTCAAACAAGCTCTTCTTCGTTGTCCTGGACCCCAAAATAGGCCTATTTTACAAAGAGACTCATATTTTAACTCTTCCCAAACTTGAAATTTTGATGGGGCAACATTAACCAGTGACCGAAACCAGCAAATCCACAATTGCTTTTGAAAGATACACTTCCCAAGACACTATTTCACTAAACCCTCATTTTGAGCCATTTTTCATGAGGTTTTTATGGAAGTCAATGTTCCCAAGCTTCTCACTCTCTAAACACTCTTCAAACATGACTAATTAAGCCTGCAAAAACTTAATCCTACCTTAAACTTTGCTTCCCCCAAGTTTGATAGACATTCACTTACTAACACCACCATATTTCACCTAAAACCACTCATTCTTGCCATGCATGGCAACACACAAAATCACCTACAACACCTTTCGAGCTCTTGCAAACTCACAGAACACATTTGGAAAGGTCATTAGATCATGGTAAGTAGACCTAAAAGGGTGTTGTTTGAATGTTTGGTTGTGAAGATTTAAGTCTGTTGAGACTGAAACTAAAAGTTGCCTTATGAAAGATGTGCAATGCAATGGATATAATCAGCGATATGAATGTAATCAGCAATGTGATCTCTATGGTTCATGGAATGATTATGATAGGTTAGGTTTTGTTGCTAAGATGATGGTTTTTTGAAGGGAGAAAGGAAGTTTGAGTTGTCCCTGTAGATTGTGAGTGGAAAAGAGCATGAAAAGTGAGGTTTAAGGTTAGGGTTTCATCAAAAAGGTGAGGGAAGTGATATCCCTTGTTATTTTAAGTGTGTACAGGCCTAAATAAAGGTTTTTGAGTTGGTTTGAAGGTTTGAGAAAGAGTGGAATATATTTTTCCAAGTTACCCTCATGTCAATGGCTTGAAACAAGGGTTTCATGAATAGGCATTTGGGAAAGACAATCTCTGCAAACTAAGGGTGGATTTGGTGGTTTTGAGGGATGGTGAGAGTTTCCCCATTGGTTTCTTGGGCTGGTTGTATGATTAGAGCGGTGTCTCTTTGTAAATTTGGCCTAATTGGCCTTGTGGACAGTGTTATTTCTTGTTTTTGTGCAAGTTGTTCCAAAAGAGTCATATGTGGGTTTGAAGTATGTTGAGGGGGACTGAAATGGGTCTCTACAATGATGATTATTTCCAAGGGTTGTTAAGAGTTTGAGATAGTTAAGTTGACAAATTTGAGTCT
>VDFB02091854.1:0-22768 GCA_007258455.2 Sequoia sempervirens | reverse complement strand
GAGTAGTTTGTGAGGTTTCTTCTTCCTTCGACTTCAAGTAGGACTTAATTTTCATGCAAATAGTTAATTATGGGTGGTTGTGTTTGATGTAAGTGAGCTTCATTAGTCCATACCACTAACAATCTTACTGATGGTAAGTTTGTCCTGCGTGGTCAATCGGAATGCTTTTATACTTAACTTCGGTCAAGATTCATGTGTAGCTATGCATCATTGTGATGGTATTTGCATCGTTGAATCGTGATTTGAACATCCTTTTTCTCCCTTGAAGATTGCACTAACCTTGTCGAAGCTATCCAACGAAAGGCTAGACAACGTTTGGTTAAAGTTCATTGAAATTAAGCTTAACACTCCTTGCATTTAGGCTAGAATTTAGACCTTCTAAACCTTGCATCCATTTTAATTCCGCACACTTTTGGTTAGTTTTAGGAAAACTCGCACTTCAAGGCTAAATCATTCGCACAAAAATCCCCTTCAAAGCATTTATCTACTGTTTACTGCAAGTATCCTGAACAATTGTGTAAGTCCCCTCGCAAAAACAGCATTTCACAACGAACCTATTGAGGGCATTCCAAGCATTTCGGAACCTTGGAGTTGAACGTGCGATCTACCTCGCAATCTTAGCGCATGGAATACTTTGATCAAGAGAGAACGGAGAAGCCTTTGGACAACTTTGTTATGCTGATTGGTGCGGTCACTAAAGTCACATCAACAGGTCCCACTTAAAACTCGCATTTTTAAGGGAAAAAAAACAAATGTATTGTGGGGAACCCACAAAGAGCCCAAACATTTTCTTGTTTTCATTTGCAATTTCAGAATTTTGGTTTTGTAAGCAAGAAGAGAGTTTCAAGAAACTGAAAACTGAAGAGAGGTGAAGAAAAAGAACAAGGATGGAGAAGGAGAGAAAAGGTATCTAACATGTTCTTAGCTTTTTCAATGCTTTTTTTTCATTTTTGTTTTGTTTTGAAATATCAAATACTTGGTGGTAGCTGCAAATGCTTCTGTGTTTTATTTTCAAACTTCCAAAACTGTTATTTCAAACTTGCATACCTCATGTTTTAGTTTATCAAACCCTAGACTTTCAAGCATACAAATTTTAATTTGCTCAAACCTTCAAATCTTTTTTTTTTACTTGTTCAAAACTGCAAACATGTCATTTTTATTGTTTTTGGCATTCAAAATCTCCTCTCTTTTTTTAAACTAAGATGTATAAAAAAAATTGTTTTTTATATTCATATTCCTGTTTTTTGTTTTATCTCTTTTCAACGTCGAGATGAGTTCACATAGTGGCAATAACAACCTTGATTTGGGTGTTAAATTTGAGGGAACTGTAGGGGAATCAACTGAGGCCACCCAAACCCCAATCACATGCATAGGCAATTCAATTGGATGTGCATCACAAACAGATTGCCCTTCCCAATTGTTGGCACCATGTGCCAAAGGCTTATTTATAAAGAAAGCAGTTTTTGTTTAACTTGGAGTTCCAATTGGTCAGCACAAGAAAGCTATATCACAATGGAAAGGAGTCTTAAGTAATTTATGGACTCACCATTGGTTAAATTTAGCTGGGAGAATCACTTTGATTAAGTTGGTGTTATCTTTGTTGGCATGACAATTCACACTTCTATAGTATGAATTGGCCACAGACAGCTATGCATAGTGCCTAATGACTGCTTTTAAAATTAGGAGGGGAAGCTCCCTCTTGTGCTGATTTGCGTGAAAAAATAAAGTAATCTAACTCCTATCTTTTTGACTCAGCTGGAAGAGGCACAAGGTTAAGCAAACCAAGAAAGTTGCAGCTAAGGATTTTCTCTAGTTTTGCAGATCATTAACTACAACTAAGCTAAACGCTAAACTATCCTATCTCCTCAAGAAACAAAGCATGAGGATTTAGGAGAAGGGAATTGGTTTTACGATAATCTTTAAATCAGAATTTCCAAGGAGATGACGACACCTATCTGAGGCGTAGGCTGAAAGAAAGATTATTGGCACTACATCAAACAACAAGCTTCACTTCTAAATTCCTAAGGAGATGACTATTGTTCCTAATTTTTGACTTGCCAAAAATTGGGATAACCTGTCAAAATTTTGAATAAAATTAAAGATCTTCCTTAAGACACGTTTTACAAGACACAGAGGTTGGAAGTTTTTGGTCTTGGATCAATGGTCCCCTTGGACATCCTTTTTCATCCACTCCTATTCATTTTCATAAGTTTTTGGGTCACTTTTCTTATGTTTTTGGTCAAATTCTTGTTTCAGAGGCATCGCTACAAGTAGGGGTTTTACTACTTCATTGCAAGTGACTAATAGGAAATTTTTATTTAACTTACAAGTGTAGGAACTTTTTGCTCACATTACAAGTTATCTTTACTTGCACTTGCAATGTGTTGTAGAAAACCCAACTTGGCTTTTAAGCTTTTAATTGAAATCGGGTTTTTACTTCATCATTGCGAGTTACAAGTAAAAAAATTAAACTTGTAATCTGTTTTAAAAAACACGACTCCCCTTTAGTGCAAATAATAAACTTGCAAAGTGCTTTTAAAAGTCTGATTCAACTGAAATCACTTGTAAAGTCTTTTTGAAGAGGTTGATTTTGTGTTTTATTTGCTTTGTATTTTGAAAACCCAATGCCATCAATAGAGAGGGTAGTTTGTGTTCAAGTTTGCTTGTCTTCCTCTTTTCATGGTGATTTCATAGATATTTAACTGCAATGTGAGGACTCCCAGCTGTGATAAATCAACTAATCCTCATTTGCAGAGTTTGTGCAAGGCGTCTAGGTTTTCTTCTCCATTTTATTTTCCATCTTTTATTACCAGGTATGTCTTTTGTTTTTCTCAAATCATTTTAGGAGATGTCTAAATGATTTGTTTTGCTGAAACACCTTGGTCGCACATGCATTGTCTTCATTTCAAAAACCGCCTTGCTGAAATGTCTTGGTTTCAAATCCAAACCCTCATTGTTTTGCTGAAAAGCCTTGATTTAAAAATGAAGATTCGGCTTGAAATCGGGTGTTGCTTTATTGGTTGCAAGTGCAGATCTATAATCAGATTTTTATCAGTGTTGTTTAAAAATGAAGACTCGGCTTGTAATTGGGTTTTCATAATCCTATTGCAAGTAGGAGTTTTTGATTAAGAGTGCAAGTTGAAGTTTCAAATTGAAACTTGTAATAGCCTTCCCTTTCTCCTACCTTGCACGTTGAACTTGTAATGAGTCTCAAAAAACCCAATTGCATACCTTTCCTGTAATCTGCATCCCAAAACCCGAAAAGCTTTAAAAGTGCTCAAAGTCGGACTTTCTGGACTTGATTATGAGTGCAAATAGAAGGTTCTAACTTGTAGTGTTCAAAGATGCAATCAGACTCCTCTATTTTTTTCATAAAAAACATGTGTTGCTTTCACTTGCAATCAGCCCTCCAAGATTCGAAATTGGTTATATCCCTCATTTATGTGCCCTTTGAAGTCATTTCATTCATTTTCCATCTTCATATAGCAAATGGTCACAGCAAACTGAGTCTAAATCTTGTTATCTTCATGAATACCATGCCTTCGCTTATCAATGATGTTGATGTTTTAACTTTATGGAGTTTTCATCACAGCCTTGCAGATTCTTGTTCAATGACAGAGGAACCAGCTTCTCCGACAAACAGAAAGATGAAATATAAGTATGATAACTATCAAAATGAGATTTCTCCATCTCACGTAGTCTCAAATATTGAAGAAATTAGAGATACAAAGATCGAGCATATTGATATGTCCGAATTTCTTCAAAGAGCTGAGAAGTCGACTTCACATGATATGCAATTGTTGTTGAGAAGCCATATTCATCTAGTTTCCACCTTTTCCGTTGCTGCCCTAGAGCCAGAATTTGTTCTTGCATGTGCAACTCATTTTGATAAAGAATCCAGAACTATCAAAGATGAAGATGGTAATGAGGTCATTAGACTTGATCCAGAAACCATTAATAAGATCTTCAAGGTTATTGATGCTCCTATGTATGCAGACATTTCAATGAAGAGTGCTCACGGCCACTATGAACAAAAGATGAGTGATTGTATTAGACACATCAATTCTAAATGGCTTCAAAAACCACGATCTTGTCAATCCCGGTGGCCCAAGCCATACCGATCAGATTTTAAGGAGTTCAATGATGTGATCACACTTTTGAGTAGGGTGATGGGTTTGAAATTCTCCAATGTTTTTGAAACATGGATGTATAAATACAAAGTGGTCATAAGGAAGGCACAGCATCCAATTTTTTGAGCTAAAGTGATTAGTGATAACTTGTGTGAACAGCTTGCACAAGTTCCCACCACTCTCACATTCTACATGAATTCTTATTTGTTCTACATAGCAGCATCGCTAAGGCAGTTTCCAGGACTTTCTACCAAAGGTGATAAATCACTAATAACAGTGTGGGAATATTATGATCAGCTGACTTTGAGAGCAAGTCGAATCCATTACAAAAGGGTTCAGGATGCTTTCTTTGGTCATTTTGTGTGCCTGTTTGACAAAGCATTGAAGAACAATAGAGTGTTTGAAGCTGCCTAGAAGAATGTGAAGGAATATGGGTGTCTTTTTCTTCATTTTCCCACTTTCACTTACATGAGAGTTGGCTGTTTTGAAGATCAGCCTTACATGCTTCCAAGATATCCAACGGATAAAATCATTTTGATGGAGTTAGCAAGGTAGTTGATGGTGGTGCATGCACATCAGGCCACACAACATAAAGCTAGGGTCAGTATTTCATCAAATAATCCATTGCAGATCAGAAGGTATTCTTTGACAACTTTTTCAAAAGCCAAGGCAATGGAGACTGAACTTCAAGAGATCAAATTGAAAAAGTTTAAGGCGAGAAAGGATTTTGATTATAGGAGAATGAAGGATAAAATAAAAAGAGCTTGCACGCATGTGCATCGCATAGAAGACCTTTGGGTAGACCTTCAGATTGAAAAGGACATCCGCAAGATGGATTATTGCAGGCTCACATTAGAACAAATTGTGGATCTTAATCTAACCTCGGTCCCAAAAGAAATAATTGATGATGGGCGGATTCTAGGTCCAGAGTATGAAGAACAAAGGGTTGTTGATGCTCCTATTCCTTCAATACAGTGGTCTCAAAGGGAATCCACTTCCATTTTTTATAGATTTTAGTCAATTTTAGAAAATACTAATACTTGACTTAAGAGTAGAGGTATTAAGGCCGTCAAAATCAAAATTGGAGTTGAAGATGACTCAACTAGACCTGTTGGACTGAAATCAAAAATAAGAGACAAATCTAAAGAAGGTGCCTCTTCCTCAAGAACTAGAATCAAGCTAAAAGACAGCCGAGTTGTGGAGAAACCTTTGGAAAAAATAACACTAAAAGGGAAGGAGGTTAAGGAGACACAGATCCAAGTCATTGATCAACAAGAGGAAAATATTCTTGAATATCCTACTACTTTGAGTGTGGAGCCTCCTCACATGATTCGTCCATAAATATCTGCATCATCTCCCATGTCTCCAGTTGACAGTGATGTTGATTCTTTCTCAACAGTGTTTGTTCCTCCCGTTGCACCCACGGAGATTGTTCATAATAACACAACTACACCAACATTGAACACATCTATGGATAGCTTGCATGACAATTTGGAGAAAATTTTTGATTCTAATCCGACGTATGCTAGGCTATCAGAAATATCACTTCCAGAGATAGATACATCAGCAATAAGTTTTGATAAATTCATGACTGATGTTGGTCATAATTTGCCATCTGAGCGAGTTCTTGTTGCTGTTCAAACCGAGGCTTCTCCTAGAATGACAATTGTTGTAAAGAAAGAATCTGTTTCTACACAGAACACAGTTGTTGTTTCAGATATGAGTACATTGGATCTACCCCCATGGTTGAGTTCAATTACTCCAAAAAGGAAGAAGCAAGAGATCTCTCCTGATGTGTTTGATTTCCAGTAGCTCAGAAAATCTAAGCCAAAGGTCGCCAAGAAAGCTAAGATAGTCTCACGAGTGGTTGTGAACAACAACAAAATGAAATATGCAAAGGTAGTGGAGCCTCTTGCAGACAAGCCACAGGAAGAGATGCAAGTGTCTGATTACAGGTTCACCAAAGTAGAATTGGGAAAACAAACACATGACAGTATGATGCATGATGCGCAAAGTTATGTGACCTTATTAACACAAAGTTATAATGAACTTTTTGGCCAAAAAAGAAAAGCTAAAGGAAGAGAATGCACAGCTTATTACACTCATTCAAAAAATTACTAAATCTTTGGAAATGGTTGATTCATCATCTTCCTCTATCTCTGAAGAGTCCATAAAGCAGATTGAGAAGGCAGGGCAAAAGGCTAAGGCAGTAGATTCTTGGGTTGATCAGCTGATAGATCAAAGTGCTCAAGTAGTGAAAAAGACTCTTGATGTGTTAGTTAATGTAAAGATAGCAAAGCTAAAATTGTGCCAGGCTTCCGACACCTTCAAACAAGGCTTGGAATCCATGGAAGGATATTTTAAGCATTGGTATACTTTAAATGAAGTATAGTTAGAAGTCTTACATGCAAATATAATACCAAATAGGGAGATGTACAATGAAATTGAAGAACTCTTGCTCAATAAAACATTGGTATTCAAAGAGCTTATTTCAGATATATAGGCTGCTCAAGAAATGGTGGTTGAAGTGGAGCAGGATATCTTTTCCAATTTTGAAAAGGAATCTTGCAAGATAGAAGACCAAAATGGTAAAATACTTCTTGAGGATGTTATAGTTTCAACCATAGCAGCAAAAATCTTTTGGGGAATAAATCGGCAAACCAAAAGCTCAAGATTTTTTGAAAAAATCGGATTTAAAAAAAAAACGTAAAAAATGTAGAATAAGAGACAAAAACTGGTTTTTTTTAAATTGAAAAGCATTTCCATAGCAATAGAGATATAGAGAGCAAATAAAATAGAGAGTTTAACTAATGAATCATAGAAAACAGATTTTGATGTTTATATTCATATTGTTGATTACATTGCATTCCACATTTTTCAAAGCATTAGTTCACAATGCATAACTGATAGATGACAAAATTTCAATTACAATATAGTTCGAACTACAAAGTTTCAAAAATCAAAAGTAGCCTATGACTCTTGATAGTTGCTACTATAAATAGATCTATGCTAGAGGGTTGCAGGCCCTGATATGAAGCTCTGGGCCTTTGCCTCTCCTAATTTCTTCAATCACATGAGGATCCCAGCCGGCCTCCTCTAGGATCTCAAAATCCTCAAATTCAAGAGCAATGTCATCATTAGCAATCCACTCATTGTCTGGATCAATCTCATCAAGGTCAATTGGCTCAGCATCCTCAATGGTACCTAGTTTTTCCCATGGACAAGTTAGTCTTTGGATTACAAGTGCAAAAACATTATGAATACAATTACAAATTTACAACTACGATTGCAAGTGTATTAAAAGTCTAACCTTGATCTTTCTTTAGCTTCAAGCGAAGGTTGTGGTGAACAAACACCAAGTCATTCATCCATTGTTGTGTTAGGCGATTGCGTTTCTTCGAATGTATGTGTTCAAAAACACTCCAAGTACGCTCACAAGCGGATGAACTGCATGGCTGGCTCAAAATGCGTTTCGCTAACCACCTAAGATTTTTGGTTTTGTGACCAGAAAAATCCCACCATAGCGCTAGAAAACACATTATATGGAGATGATGTCACGTAAGAATATCTTAAATTTTTACACATTTTATGATTTTGTCCACAAAATAGAGAGATTATCAAAAATTTATAGTCTACCTAGTTGCACGGTATTCCTGCCTTCCACGACAGCCTTAGATGAGAAAAAACCTATTGCTTGCTTGTACATGGCCAACTCTTGGATAACTATCATTAACTATTTTGTGGTAGCAAACATTTTTTCCATGCATTTGAACAAGCTTTGTGCAACCTCACTATCATCATCTCTAAATGAAGAGCTATGGTACATACTTGGATTAAGATAGTATCTTGCAGCGTGGAGAGGAGAATGCATCTATCAATCCCATCTTCTATCAATTATGTCCCATAGTGGCATATACCTGTCCCTGTCATTTTCCATCCTACTCCTTATTGCCTCCTTGGCCCTATCCATGGCCTCATACAAATATCCCATGGGGGATTTATCCCCATCCACTAGTCTCAAGACTTTCACTAGAGGCTCTAAAAATTGTACAACTTCTATTGCATCCCAAAACTAGTAGAATAAATGTGATATGATATTGCTTTGCCATTTGCTTGATTTGAGAAGCCAGATGCCACCCACTTGCTTGAAACAAACATTCGTTTCAAATTCATTTTTTGTTCACATAGAGTTTGTAGTGCAAGGAAGTGTGTTGCAAATCTTGTCACCCTTGGTCGAACCAACTCCTTGCCCTCTGTGAAAGTGTGCATCATACACAAAACCCTTGTGTGATTATAGATAAATTTGGTAATTGAGTGAGCCTTGTGCAATACTTCCTTAACCCACTCAAGTTTACCAATATCCTCTAGGGTTAGATCAATGCAATGTGCTGCACAAGGAGTAAAAAAGATGGAGGGGTATTTGTCTGTTAAAAGTCTCCCAGCAACAACACAAGCAGTAGCATTATCTGTTATAAATTGAACCACATTTTGTGGCCCTATTTCTTTGACCACTGAGTCATACATGTCAAACAATGTAGCTGCAGATTTGATTGTGTATGATGCATCCATAGATTTGAAGAAAATTGTGTCGATATCACAAGACACAGAGAAGTTGATAAGTGTTTGATTCCTCCTATCTGTCCATCCATCTGATAGGATGCTGCAACCAGTCTTTGCCCAAATCAGTCGATGTTCAGCAACAACATCATTAACATCCTATACTGCATCATTAAGCAAAGGAAGCCTCAATGACTCATAAGATGGGGCTTTGAACCCAAGACCTGCAAATGCAATATCATCCACCATACCTTGCCAATATGGAGACCTGGCAATATGGAATGGCAAGCTAGAGTAGTACCAAAAATTTGCTATTGCCTTCTTCGCTTGTTCATGGGCAGTCTTCTTCCATCCTATGCTCTCCAAAGTGGTCTGTGATCCTAGTGTAGTACGAGGTGCGAAGAAAGAATTTATGTTTCCTCCACCTGTGTTTGGGCTACGTGCTATAGACAAAGGTGTCAACCCAGACTCCCATGCAACATCTTCCCCATCCAAGTGATTCCTCCTACCTTTTGTAGGATTGGAATCTACTTCATTCCTAGTTCTTGCCCTTTCAGCCTTACTTCCCAGTTCTTGCCCTTTCAGCCTTACTCTCTAAAATCCCTTCAAGAGCTTCTTTTTCCTAGTATGTGACTTCCGGAGGGCATTTTGTGCAAATAATGGTGTTATTTCCTGGCTCCTTTGCCAAATGCCATTTGAAGCGATAAATGTCACCATTGATGTCATTCAAACACCAATTGCATTTAACCTTCAATGAAACCGATATTGGCGTGCAATGTGTCCATGCAAAGTCTTTTACACATGGCATTATGATGTATTCTAAAAAAGCATTTTAATTAAGTCTACTATAATACACATTGAACATTGATCCACAATAAAGAACAATTCACCAAGGTCCAAGACTAAATATGCTGAACATAAATTAAATAGAGAACATAAAGAATTTATGAAGAAGCCATATCAACTTTAAAAACAGTTCACAATAAAGCACAGTCTTTAAAGTTGATCTATTTAATTTGACTCTATCTATGAAGTGGATCATAAAAACTATATTACTTTTATTGGTACCATTAAGCTGAATATAAATTAAATGTTTCTTGTAAATTTCCTAGATAGGCAGTCTATAAATGTTTTTTGTAAATTTCCTAGAGTCAAAGACTTCAAAATATGCAGAGAGTGAGCAAAAGTGTTGCAGTCGAGAAACTCTTAACATCAATGGCAGGTGTAGAAAACAATAAAAGTTATAAGCAGCACAGTATAATCAGAAATTCAGAATAATAAGTTATTAGTTATTATTCTGAATTTCTGATTATATAGTGCTTCTTGTATAAAAAGCAATTTTATATAATTATTTTACTAAGTCTAATAATTTTACATGTGTTTTTTATTGATATGAATTTTTAATTTGTATAGTAATATTTTAATTTGTATAGATATATAATTTATATTTCTAAAAAAACTATAAATATAATAATTTTACATAGTATATAATTTACATATAAATATGTATATTTCTAAAAATTATATAATAAATATAAATATTTCTAAAAGATATAATATTAATGTTAAAATATCTAAAAGGTAAAAAAAATTAAAATTATATACATAATATTAAAATTATATATATAAAAATATTAAAATTATATAATAAAATATAAATATTTCAGAAGCAAATATTAAAAGTTTTACCTCTGAAATATTTACTAGTAACACTTTAATAGTAAATATTAAAACATTTAAAAGTAACTATTAAAAATATTAAAATTATATAATAAAATATAAATATTTCATAAGTAAATATTAAAATATAAAGATTAAATATTTTAATAATATTAAACACTTTAATAGTAAATATTAAAAATATTAAAATTATATGATAAAATATATATTATAAATATTTCAGAAGTAAATATTAAAATATAAATATTAAATATTTTAATAATATTAATTTCATTTTAGAACTACATATATTAAAAATTTAAAATATTTCTTTTATTTTAGATGCTAACATTTCTAAAATTTTAACACACGGATTTAGGTAAGAAAAAATGAGGAAAATACAGTCACAAAAAAAATGACGATTCGAGTGCATGGAAATACAGTCACAAAAAATGCCAAAAAAAAAAAATACAGTCAGACAGATTCAAGCCTACCTTGCAAAAATGAAACCGAAGAAGAATGCCTGATGCCATGAGCTTTTGAATCTCTGATAGCAGCGAGCTCTGAATCTTTGATGTCCTTTGCCAAAGCCTTTGATGTTCATCGCCGTCGTCAAGCTTCTTTACTTTCCAACAAAACACAACCACAACTTATAGCATTTCACACAGAATTTAGGTTTTTATTTTCGCGGGAGAAATTTAATGCAGGTTGGCGAGGTTTCTAATCGCGATTTTTACCAAATTACATCCCATTTAAAACCCAATTAAATTCCCCAAAAAATCGTTGACTTTTGTCAACATTCTTTTCTAAATTTCAGGGAAAAAAACCTAGAGGTCGCCGATTTTTTCAAAATCGCGATTAATCGGGTTTTTTTTGCAGATTTCTGCTTCTATGGTTTCAACATTGACAGCAAAGTTTCATCAAGAGCTAGAAGTTGAAACTTTCACAATGGCATCCATCAGCAGATTTGTAAACCATCACGCATTCTTTGATAAGATGCAAATTACTCTGGAAGAACACAAATTATCAGTAATGAGATGTTGTGAAACCATCATCAAAACAGTTGTTGTTGCTAAGAACACTCAAGGGCCAAATCCCAACGAACTGCAGGATTCCATTCATAGATTTCAACGTTTCATGGACAACAATGGAAGTGGTTAAAAGTAATATCAAATTCTTAGTTTTATTTCTTTTTGACAAATTACATGTAATGTCAAAAATTGTAATTGCAAGTAATCATATCACTTGCATTATTGCAAATTGTAATTACATGTAATCAAATTAGAAGTCAAAATAAATTAGGACTATAATTTGGAATAAGTCAATTGCAAGTAGTTAGTTGTGGAAGAAGTCCTAGTTAGTTAGACTTCTCCCACATTTTGCTCTTAGCCCCTCTCCTATAAATACATGAGCGTGCTCTTTGTATTGATCATCTTTTTGGCAAGAGAGAAAACTCTGTAGAAATTTACAGCAAAGAGACTTTGTGCTTTGTGTATGTAAACTTGATTTCCAAGCAATACAAGGAAGGCATATGAGATTTCATACTTTGTGTTGAGTCTTGTTGCATGTTATGACTATGTTCTTATGTCATAGTAGTACATTTTTTTGAGTTTTTCTTGTGATATTGTGGAGCTGTTGTGAAAAGATTTTGGCCTGATTTCATGCAGACTTTGTGCTGCAAGTTTGAAGGATTGAATTAGAAATAGGTGAATTTATTTCAAGAGACATAATATAAGACTTTGTGCTTATATTATCTTTCTTGTTTATAGCTTAGACATGCATCTGAATAAAGACTTTTTGCTTTATTTCACTGCTCAATTTTATACTATTGGTTAATGGAAGTCATATCTCAGAAGGTTGATAGGAAGATAAACTGTGAAGACTTTGTGCTCCAAGTGGTATCTCCCCGTCCCGGGAAGCAATGGAAGACTTTGTACTTTCAAGAAACTTTGCTTCATTCAAAACTCCATCAAATTTGCTCTCTATGTAACTATTGCTGAAAAGCTAAATAGCAGAAGTTTTCCTTTTACTATTTTGAATTTTCTTTCCTAAAAGGAGGAGAGATTGAACATCTATTTTGAAAAAAGAGAATAAGGTGAGTGATACCATGGATAATAGCATAGAATTAATATAGTCTACCATTTTTGCAGTAAGTAGAATAGTAAACCCGAGGCGGAGTCTTTCCTCATATAAATAGTAGAGATCTATTCTCACATACTATGGCTTAAACCACCATTTTGCTAAACCTCACAAGTCTGCAAAATTTTCAACCAACAATGACAACACCTATCTGAAGTGTAGATATGAAACAAAGCTTATTAAACACAACATGAAATAATAACTGGGACAGTAGATTGCATATCAAGACACGCATAACAATAAATGATCAAAACAGCCATTATATTTAATCTAAGGTGAACAAGTACCATAATAATAACATTCAGGTAAGGCGGTTCAGCTATTTATTATCACAATAAAAGTTCTTGAACAAATACAGAATAGTAATACTACGGGTAAGGTTGCTCAGCATGTATGCTATTGCGTGCAAAAGTTCTAATTACAATGTGAACAGCTATTGAATAGCGATACTATAGGTAAGGTTGCTCAGCATGTATGCTATTACGAGTAAAAGTTAATTACAAGTGAGCAAAGAGCTCTTATTTATAGACATCAAAGGTGTAGGGAACCCTAAAATCACCTTGAGTCAACTACAGTCTTGCAAGCATGCAAGATTTTATTGCTAAACCCTAAATAAATGAAACTATATAGTTAACTAGAAAACTACCATCAGTTAACCAAAACAAGACTAAACTAAATGGGCATGTGCAACATTCACGTCCTTATTGAAATGAAAACTAAAAGAGAACTCCAACTGTACATTGATGATTCCAAGCAGACATAGCATGAAATGTGGAATGAGTTAACTCAGAAAGAAGCATTGTGTTAACTGTTGTGTCTAATGTCTATCCTGAAAAGGTGGGACGTCCTAATCTGGAGTTCACTAGCCGCGATCTCGAGCAAGTAACCCCTCCACGAGGTTGTTGACTGCATCACCATTTGGGGCATTGATACTTTGTTGTAGCACACTATGTCTCGCAACATCTCCTCACTACCCACAATCTAACTCTGAAGTTCTCCTCTACTTTTGACTACCTCATCAAATAATGTTGACATGACTGTAAGTTGATCTAACTTACAACCAACAGAATCCCTACTGAAAATACCATGGATGAGCACCTGCAACTCTGACTAAACGTCAGCAAGCTCGACGTACTCACCACCCTCACGCTAATACTGGCAAGGAACTCGGGACACAAAAGTTCTCATGAACTAGAGTGCACTAGTCACATGTTCTCTGCTCTCGACCAACTCTGAAGCCATTGTCTCCTATACTTTTGCCTTGAAGATTAATTGTGTCCTCCAAGTAAAAATAGCTTCTTTATCTTCTTTGTCGGTGACCAAGTCATATGTCGTCCTCAGATAAGAGATCATGATTTCATCTATGGGTTTGTCAACCACCAAGTCTCGCTCTGATTCCTAAATCTGCAAACAAAGTTCATGAGCATTGTACCTCAATTGATATAACTCTGCAAGTATGAAGCGGCCCCTTATGACAAACTCTTCTTCCCAGTCTATCAGGCGCTTCCCATATACAACCAGCTAATTAAGTTGATTCTGCTCTGCTAGTAGCTCTAGCATCTACAGGAGCGAGGTAGTGACATTTTCAGTTCTATGCATGAGGTTAGAGATATACTGACAAAGCTATTGGAGCCTTGAGGGCTGCCTTGTCTTCTCCGTCCTTTATCACTCTATCCTTTATGCTATCCATTGCAACCTGAAGGAAATCAACCTCTGCTTGGTGTGTGCTTTTACCAAGGTTGACCTTTATCACGTCGAAGTCTTCAACTTCTACCTCGTTCAAGTTCTTGCCCTCTTGGGGTGCAGCGGTCTCTATTATGATCTTCTTAACAGCGTTCCTCTCTACATGAACTTGCTTCTTTATTCTCTTATTTGGTGTATCCTAGTAGACATGATCAAAATTTGAGAAGTCAAGTTTGTAGGATGGCTACCTCCTCTTCCTACCCAACTAATTCTCAAGCCAAGACGAGTCTCAACTAATCTCATTGGAAGGGTCAATGCTAGTCATAGGAAGTTCTGATGAGCAAGAATGTGTAGAGGTATCACTACGCGGTGGCGAGTCTTGTTCCAAATCAATGTGAACTGAAACTAGAGACTATTGTGGTGTATGTGATGGCATGGGAGGCTATACCTCTAGCTCTGATATGCTACAAACTGTATTTATGGCTGTCTCCACATGTGTTTCTGTAACAAGTACCTTTCCTTTTGAATTGTTAGACTCTTTGTTTCCTTTAGGAGGATTACTCCTTTCTTTTATTTTGGTTTTGACGAGGATGGCAGTGAAGATTCCATCGGTGGCGGCTCTGTACTTGGCATGACTGCCCTCCTTGTCTTCTTGCTCTCTAAGTAGAGTATACTGTTCTAAATGACTTTATCTGATCTCTCTTTGATCGATGAGTATTCCTTGGCAAACCAATCGACAACTGGAAGTGGTTGTGTATCAACCTATTTTCTGAAGAATTGAGGAAGTGTATCCCCATCATCATCTGACAATCCTCCCACATCCTCTAACATGAAAACAGAAATTTGTGAGAGGGTGAACCTGCTGTAGTTGCGCCGATGCACCTCGAACTCATCTTTGCAGTTGACCCAGTAATCCTCCATAGAAGGCTTGTGGTAAGGGTGATTACCAAGGTGTGTTGAATAACAACCCCAAGGGTCATATGTGTGTGCATCAACGAGGTACTTAAGATTAAGTTTCTCTAACTCATGACCTACAACCTTGGCATCAACTGCTGTCTTGCACTAGTAGATTCTCATTTGCAATGGAAAGTTGGCAGCTGGCTTGCACTTGTGGTGCAGACGTGAATGAACATCATGTAATTGCCTCAGAAATTCCATGAAAACCATCTTATCCAAAGGATAACCAGATAGCATGGCTGGATTTCCTGTATATCCGTAGACACGGATGTAGGTGTAGGTAGGGAACTAAATGAACCAGTCCGCCCATTCTACCATTGTTGCTCTAGCAACTGCTAAGATACACACATGCAATTCCTAGTCTAGCTTCCTCACTGTGTACATCAAGAATGCTTCTTGCACACGCTTGAAATGTTGCTCGGACTTTGTGAACTCAAGCTAGTCATAGTATTGATGAACCTTCTGTACACTAAGAATCCCCATTGTGTTCAACCCTCTAAACTGACCCTAGTAAGCCATCAAATATACAAGATACGAACACATATGAAATTGGTGGGCAACCACAAAACCGGTAATCTACTTGTGGAGAATGTCGTTGATTAAAGAGGCCCAATCGTAATGCTCTCACTTGGAAATAATTTGAGCAATGATGTAGTAAATCCAAAGCTGGAATTTGTGAGCATCTACGTGACTAGAAACACAATTAAGAAGAGTGATCAAAATTGCGTACTCATCTTTGAACTCTCCGCGACCCACATTGTTTGGCAATTTAACTTTCTTTTGTTTTAACCATCTTGCTGCCATTTTGCTCTAACACATGTCCTTATCAACGTTGAATGCTTTTTCACACTAATCCATGGTAATGACCAAAATATTTGGATGTTGAGGCTTGAGACTGCAAATCACCCGTCCATCTACTGACTGAATTTCTCGAGTAGTAGAATTGTGATGCTTGACACAAGGCATCACGAATTCTATGCACTGAACTGAAATAGGGGGTGAAGCCACCTCTAGCAACCCAAATTCTTCAATGTTTTGAAGTATTACTTGATTTATTTTAATCGGATCCAAGATAGCCTCTGGAAGCACCTTATGCAAATCTACGTCAACTATTTTGATGAAGTCATGAACTAAGACTAACTTAGTCTTGAATTCGATCTGTGTCTGCATTTTGAAAAACTCGCCTGTTGACTGTAAACACGGCTATGTTTTGACAACTTTCTCCGAAAAGCTAAACCGTCTCCTAGTGAGGCTAAAAATACCCTGTCCGAGGGCAATTTTCACGAAAAATTTCAAGATGTGGGTTTTGTAGAGAAAGTGATTCTAAGCCAACCCACAATGTCAAAATTGCGAAAAAATGTCATTTAGCTTGACATGCAAAGACTTTTCAATCGAGAACTACAAGGGTTTTAGAGATTCTGAGGGTCAATTTTTGCCGAGAAAAACTGAAACATGGGTTTTGTGCACAAGATGATTCTAAGCTAACCTAGATCCTCTATTTCGAAAAATATTTACTTTTATTCTACCATGCAAAGGAATTTCAGTTGAGAAAAGCAGAGCTTCAAGAAGCTTCGAGGCAATTTCTCCTAAAAAATCCTAACACATGGGTTTTGTAGAGAAAGCCGTGCACAACAAACCCAGATGATCAAAATTGTCAGAAGTCGCCGAATTCTTGGACATGCGAAGAAAACCTAAGACGAGAATAGAAGAATTTAAGACAAAATATACAAGTTTTATGGTTCTGCTTCTGCAAAAATCGCCATGCTTGTCTAAAGTCTACTGATTATTCTGGACCTATATCTGCAAGGAAATCTGAAAAATAATATTTATGGCACCTTCAATTGCTGATTGCTGATTTGAAAACTCCCTTGTTGCCACCTGTTGTGAGAGAAATGGACACCTCTTTGAATATTTAAAATTCTCACTTTTGAGAGAACCTTCAATTTAAAATGAAATATTTTGATTGGACCTCATTTCATTTAAAATAAAGATTGACTTGGAGTTAGAAATAGGCGCCACCTCTTTAATTTTCAACTTAACTCAACATGAAAATAACATTGAGTTACAAAATAGGTGCCACCTTGAAATATTGAAGAAATTCGCCCCTTTTGCAAGCAAAATTTGATAAATGAAACTAAAAATTTTAACATTATTTTATTAAGTTAACTAAGTTCCACCTTTCTGGGTTGTCTTTCTAGGCGTCCTCCTTCAAAACTTGAGATTTTTAGCTAACTTCCTATTTTGTAGCTTCTTGAAAACGTCACCACAACCTCTGTTGAACTCTGTTTTCTAGGTGCCCGGTTGATCCTAGAGCTGAGCTGACACATCCACTGTGTAGCTAGAACAATTTTGATGAAATGTTTGTTGGGAGCTACAAGTGCTAAAAACTACATCTAGTGCCTCAAAAACAAAGTCGCCTTTCTCAAAAAGAATGTACATGCCACTAGATAGCCATTTCTTTGATTTGCCATTTTGTATTTCAATCTATCGTTGCCAGTGAATGATGACTCTTGTCGACTAGATGTTGGATTCATCGCATAGCTAGAAGAATTCCGCAAAGAACGACTATATGTGGAGCTTCTGAAAGTGAATTTAAGGCCCTCAAATGCAAGGGCGCCCTTGGCTTGCAGAGGCACAATTACAAACTAGGGAATGATTTTGCAAATTGCAACTTTCACGTGAACGTTGTACTTTGACCCTTGTGTCATGACCCCCGAACTAATTATCCTTATGACTTTTATTTCCTTTATCTAATGAAAATATGATTAAATAATGAAGAGATTAAAATGCTTTTATTCATTGTCTTTAAGAAAGATTTTTTGAGATTATATTAATGAAATAATAAATTTAATGAAGCACCATAAGACTTAGATGCATCTAGTATAACCGACACGTACCTTGGGAAGGTGGTGACTCCACCGATCGGCTAGCAAGCTGAAAGAACACGTCCCTACAGGTCTTTAAAGAGCGTTCAAAATCAAAGCATAAGGGGAATAAAAGAATCATCAATCGGGGAAGAGGAGAAAACAAAAAAAGAGATCATTATCGTATCCAAGGAAGAAGCTGCATCAACCCAAGAAGCATATGTCTGAAGGGATTCCAATTGGCCCAACTTTAGGAGCCGGTGAAATTATAAATAAGAGAAATTGCGTGGAGGAAAGAGCAGATCCGGTTGCTACGAAAATATTTGGAGAAATCTACCCAAGAGTGTGAACAGAGGTAAGTATCTCCAACCCAATACTTACACAATCACATACCACTTAATGTTGACATGAGGATTTTGTAGAATGTTTAACCCATATCTCATCCAATAACCAATAAGTATCACCAATACCTAGATCTATGATAAATTGTGAATCTAACCCAGAACAATATGAAAGTTATGCATATCAATTTACAAACAGTAATTGTGTAACTATGTATATCTACAAATCTATCAAGTAAAGGATATAATTCAATGAATTCTGCATAAGTATAAATCCTTGATAGACTGCAAACTTGTAAAATACAATGAGTATCAAGGCGTGTTCAATCAATAGATATAATTAACAGATTATTATGATTAATATGCACATTAAGACAATATGCAATTTAAGTATACTATTTATCAAACTATAATAATACTGTCATGACAACAGACCTATGAAGAATGAAGTCTTTACTACTAAGGAAATAGATCCCAGATCCATTTCCTGTGCTTAAAACTAGGTAAGGATAGGGATGTGCGAAGGGAGAGGCGGGTAAATCGATCCAATGATTGGACGGAGCCCAAGACGGGTAGCAAACCTTGAGGGTGTCCAACATAAGATCATACACACGCCCTTGCACGATAAATGTCCCATCCCATGGTGCTAGGAAGAGGAATGAGGTAAAGATCCATTTCACTTGAGGGTAAGAAGTCATTCTTGATCATGTTAGGTAATGACCAAAATGTTCATTGCAAATATTTTGTCTTATTCTTAAATTGATACAAATTGAAATAAATTGATTAGTGAATTATGTGTTTATTTATGGTAGATAGGACCCTAAAACAATTTACATAAACAAATTAATGGATCAATAAAAAAATGTATATATTATCTTGATTTGATGTTTTTGTTTTCTAGAATTATTAAACTCAGGGACATTACACCTTGCCACCAGGAGCTAGATTGCTCCGATGTGCGCACCATTGATCTCATTGCGAAGATGGAACAACTTAGAAGAGATGCTCCTGGAAGTGACAAAGCGAGAAAACTACTTCTAAGACCTCCAATAGAAGGGCGCCTTTTTCAACGGAGTATGTAAATTCCATACTTAGCCATTTTTCTGCTTGTTTTCATTCTTCAGTATTTTCCGCTAATTCTTCTCACGGGCGTTTGACAAACCCTAAGGGTTGACAGTTGGACTCACTAAATAGCTAGGAGGATTCTACACAGGTCTCGTGAAGACAACAGCTGCTAAAAACCTCATCTAGCTGGCCAAAAGACTAGATGCCCCTAGCCTATAGAGGTACAATTTGATATTTTCACTTTTATTTTCCCTCCATTTTACGTGCTCGTTGGAACAACTACCACGGTCACTCAGCGCATTTGACGATCTTGCGAACGGATGCATTGCGTAGCTAGATTGAATCAAAAGAGATCCCCCGGAAATGGATTTTGCAAATTCATTCATCTAAGATGTCTAATTCAAGGACGCCCCTAGGCTACAGGGGCATAGAAACTGCAAATTTGACTGTCTCTACGATGTGTAAACTCTTTGTACCTTCCGCTTCCGCCTTCATTTGTTGGAGTTTCGCAACTCGGATAGACTCGCTTGATAGCTTGTTGGAAAGCTGACAGAATCCCAAAGAGAATGAATGTATTTGCAACCAGAAACAACTGAATCTGAGCCTTCAAATTGAAGGGCGCCCCTGAGCTGCAAGGGCGCAGATTTGCTCTAGACTTGATGTTTTCCTCCATTTCACACTCTGAGAACACGTGTTGACTGTTGAGTTGACCACGTAGAAGTATTACTGCCGCTGACGTGTGCGCGTGACTGTATTTCACCATTTTCACATGTACGGGCATTGTAAAGTTGATTTGCACATTGATTGCACAAGCGTCTCCCACATTACAAAGTGAAGTGTTCCCACACTTAGAATATTTTTTCCATTTTCGCCATTTGAAAATCCCCTCCGTAGTGAAGCATCTTTTTCAGCATCCTTCATCATAGAATCTTTTGCTTTGAGTTTTAGGCTTAGATTTTGACACCTGATACTGACCAATTGCCATTGACAACCTCAAAGGTCCTAACTTTTCTCCTAAAAAAGTGAAAACTACCCATCAAGCTTAAATTGACTTTTAACTAAAACTGACTTCACCACTGTGATTGTGATGTGAAATAAATCAATCAAAATTAATTTTAGACAATTCTAACAAGTTCCAATTTTTAGGGTTTCGCGACCTGAAACAGGGGTGCTTGAAACCATAATTTTCAAATTTTTCAAATTTTGCCAATATCTTCTTGACACCAAACTAACTCAAAGTCCATACTTGATTTGCCCAAAAACTATGTTTTGACATTATTTTACAAGATTTAGACTCTTTTAAGCAAAATGCCTTAATGAAGCAAAAAATTTGGTTTGGGTACAACAGTCTTCCATCACTCTTTATCTAATGTCTTCCTTTCATGCTCAGGTTAGATAAATTTTTTGAAAAGATCATTTGATCCTGCTTGTGGAAAGGTGCTAGAGAATAGGAAAACAAAAAATTCCAACTTGTTAGGTGGAATATTGTTTTGTCTCCAAATTGTTGGGGGTCTCTCATTTGCCTGAAGTTTATGGAGCTAAATTGAGTTGGAGGCTGATTAGTGAGAAAGACTCACTGTGGAGCAGAATAATAGTAAGTGTCACGGAGGAACAAATATTGGTAATGAATGGGAATCCGTCTAATGGCTCTATCATGTGCTCTTGGTTTGTGGGTGATGGGAAAAGAGAAGATATGGACAGGTGCTATAAACGGCATGCCTCTTTCAGTTGGAATCTTGGAGATCATGACCATTTTAGAAACCGAGGGATTTGTGAAGTTGCTAATTTTTTTAAGAGTGATAACTTCCCTGGCGAGTTTAGAGGCTATACCATTAAATTTTAAGACATATGAAGATTGGAATATTAATGAAGGGGAAATGAAAAAAAAAGTATGAAGCCTTTCTAAAGGTGTTGAAAGAGAGGAATGTTGAGCTAAGAAATGGTCACGATGAGATAATGTGGCAAGCCTTAGAGAAATCTAGTAAATACCATGTGCAGAAGGGTTGTAACTTGTTGACAGAAAACTAGTCACTCGCTTGTCAAGGACAGCATTTGGAGGAAGCACTAGGGTGTCAAATGAATTCTAAAAATTGATTTGTTCATATGAACTCTTTCCCACAAGGCAATCTTGACTGCTGAAAACTTGTGCAGGTAGGGTATTTATGGGACTGCAATTTGTGTTCTTTGTAAGAAGGATAGTGAAGACACAATCGCCTTTTTATCCATTGTGTGTTCTCATGCCAAGTTTGGAATCATATGTGGCAGATGATGGATTCAGAATTAATATCCTCAACTTAATATCTTGCTGCTCCATGTTCATGACTGACTGGTTAGCTAAGTACCCTTTTGGCTCTGAAGGAAAATCAGCACTTAAATATTTGTGGAAAATATAGCCAAGAGTTTTTTATTGGCATATTTAGTTAACCAGAAATCGTGCCACCTTTGATAATGTATGCGTCAACTCTTTCAGCTGTTATGCCCATGCTGTAGCACCCATAAAACTACTACTGAAAATAAACAAAAGTTCTAGTTGATCTGCTTGTTGTCTAGCTATGGAAGAAGAAAGGCTGGTTCAGGTTATGAGGGTCTGTGTTTCAGATTAAAAAACTAAGCAGAAAAGAAAACCTCCAAAATTTCATTTCCTTTTTGATGGTGATTCCAAGAAAAACCCAGGTGCTGCATGGGCTGATGGAGTCATCACTAACAATAAAACGAAAATTTTAGTTGAGTGTGTTGAAGGATTGGGGAAGAATTCAAACGATGTGGCTAAGTTTCTGGCTCTTTCCAGGGATCTAAATTTGCAATCTCAAAAAGAATAAAAGTTGTGAGAATTTATGGTGATTCGATGCTAGCTATTAAGTGTGACGAGAATGTTAAAGGTGAGCAATCTTGTGTTAAATACCATTTTACAGGAAATTATAAAATTGTGCAGTGGTTTTCTCTTCATCCAATTTGTACATATCAGGAAAAATTATAATCATCTAGTCAATTCTCTTGCCAATGATGATGTTAAGCTGAGTCAGGTGCTTCTTAACACCAAGTGGGGTGTAAGTTAGATCAGAGCTTCCTTCCTTTATATGTATGATTGTTTCTCTTTGAAGTTGGTAGTTAGCTTTTTCCTCCCCATTTAGCTCTGCTTTTCAGGTTGAGAGTGTGTGTAATTCTTCTTTTATTTTGAGGTGAAACATCATTTTCTGTTAAAAAAGAAAAAAGGAAAAAAAACGGTTGCTTGATGCTAACAAAGCAACTAATTCAAGTGGGAACCAACATTGGAAATGCAACACTTGCCCAAAGGACTAGAGGGACAGCATTACAAGGGGTTGATACACACTTTTTACATAACCTTGGTAAAGAGTTTGACCCTTGTGCCAAA
>VDFB02091853.1:0-10278 GCA_007258455.2 Sequoia sempervirens | reverse complement strand
TTGTTGTTGCTACTGTTGGATGGCTACAAGGACTACTTGTTGTTGTTGTTGTTGATATTGTAAGGATTTTTGATATACTTGTTGTGCTTGTTGTAATGCAAATGCATTTGCTTGCAATGTAGGATCAGCTGGTTGGGACATTTGTGATGGATTGTGGATGTTGATGTTTTAAATGGGTAGCAAATTTGTAATGAGAGCTTTGGAGTTACCTTGGTTTAGCATTGCTTGTGTGATGGTGGATTGAGATAACGAAAAACATGCTTGAGGTACCACTTGATTTTGCATGGTAAAGGGGGCATTGGGGAAAGATGAGGATGATGTCATTATATTTTGTGATGTTACGGGCATATTAGGACCTTGAGTCCATTGATTAAAAAGGTTTCCTTGTCCCATGTCTTGAGTATTTCCTTGTGATAGGGATGTGGACAAGGTATTACCTTGGTTGATGGAATTCATGGCCAAGGGATTGTTTTGAGATGGGTTGATAATGGATGGGATAGATGTACCTTGTGAAACCAATGGTATGGATGAACCAATTGGAGGATTGGGTTAAGTAAGATGTCCCTATTTGAATTAAGGGTTGACTTTGTGGTATGATATCAACATGCCCTTGTGTTGTTTTGAGACATTTGGTCTATACTATTTTGTGTGATGGTGGGCACACTTGTGGTACTCATGGGTATGGATGAAGAGGGATGCCCTTGATATTTGGATTTTATTATGGAATAATGAAGTTCAAGAGGTTTATATGGTTGTTTGGGATCTTTGAGAATAGGAGAACCAAAGGTAGGTGTCCAAGTGGTCATTTGGGGTGGAGGATTGGTATTGAAAGGGTACCCACAAGTGTGTTTCTTTCAAATGGAAGAGTTAGACCAAAGTCCTTAGCAAGGCTAGTTGCAAGATTGGGAGTGGATGTTTGACTTAGCCCTAGGGATGTTTGGCATTCCATGAGTTCCTCCCTAGTAAGTTCACACGAATTATTCATAATGTCTTCAATCTCATATGGTCCTAATGGAGATGATGGTTTCTACGATGGGGTAACCTAGCTTCTTGGATCAAATTCTACAGGATTTGGATCACTTGAGGTAAATGTGACTTTGGTTTTCTCCATGATTCTCTTGTGTTGTGATCTTATTTGTACCATAAATTTTGGTTTATCTTTAGGAGAGTTGTGTTGATATTTGTAATGTTTGAACTCTCTAGTTGAATCAAATATAGGTAAAAGGGATGCTCTAAGTATTTTTGGAGAAATGATGATAATGAGAGATGAAAAGATGAATGATATGGGTAGTGATCTTGGCAATCATTTTGGGACAACACTTTTGACTTAAGAGTTTAATGTTTGATGTTAGATAAATTATGTTTATGAACTTGGAAATCTTTAGGGTAGACTCCTGACCTTCAAGATAAAATAGTTCAAATATGATAACTAACTTAACCAAATGCATTGAAAAGGATTCATTTTACATATAAAGTAGCTAAGTTAGGGGTTGGTTTGATAGATTCTTAAGTCCAAAGTGTTGGTGCTTTTGTAAGGTTTGCAAAGTTTGGTGAAGTGAAGGGTGAAATTTTGATGAAGGGGTGGGTGAAATGTTTGACCCAATGTTGACTTAGAGTGAACCTTTGCTTAATAGGACCAAGGTAGTGAGAAACATGCTAGACCTATAAAAAATTTTAATCATAAAGACCCATGATTTAGAGAAATTTAAAACTTTGAAAAATAACAAGGTTCTAACTCTAAAAGAAGGAATACAAGTTGGGATTGTTCCTTGAAGCATGTTTGTAAAGTTGTATACCAACCTAGTTCTGGTTTCATGAAGTGCTAAAAGGTATTTCTTGAGAGCTTTTAGACTAAGATGCCTAAGTTTGAAATGACGACTTGTAGAATTTATTTGGATAATTCTAAGATCATGAAAGTGGAGGACGATATTTATTGCCACGTGAGTGGTGGTAATAGGGGTCGTTCAACCTCAATATAGGTTTATTCCTCTTCTTTGTCTAAGATTATTGTAGTGTTTCTCCACTGAATGGGTATTTATTTTGTTTCAAAGATAAATCTTCTCAAGCTACTAATTATATTTGTTTGTTCTTCTTTAATGAATTCAAAGTTGGGTTGAATGATCTAGCACTGGTAAGATCAAGTTGTTCAATGGGAGCGATCAATCTCCAAATGGTCATGTGGGGTTCAATTGTGTCAATTTATCGTGCTTAAGTGAATTTTTTTTTACCACAAACACTTTTCTTAATTAAGTTTCCAAAATAAATGTTTATGTCAAAAACATCATAACTTTCACAATGTCCATTTTGTGAGAATCATGAGGTTGAAGCCATAATTTCCTATATGGTGTCTTTGGAAAATATGGATTGTGATATAATTCAAGATACTTAAGAAATATCTAAGGGTAGAAATCCTTAGGATAAACAAAAATATCAAGGCTATTTAAAAAGGTATCCATATTTAAGCCAAGGTGTTTGAAATATTGAGGAAGATAGTGAATGTTTGTTTGTAACATTTTGGAACCAAGCTTGATGTATTAAACTGACTCTTAATCATTTACAATCCTACATTGAAATGGCCATACTTGTTGAGTCCCCACTTAGATTTCTCCAAAAACAAGGACATTGCGAACAATTAAACATTTGGCGGCACTAGCTCCCCCTTTCTCGACACACACTTCTTAGGACCACCAAATCTCAAAATTGTGAAGATCCTAAGATCCTAAGAAATTTTTTGTTTTAACAATGAATAGTACAAATGTGGGGCAGCTTTAGAACGACCCTTCTTACACCAACAAGTATTAATGATTTTGGATTCTAAACAATGGTGCATAATAAGGGCTTTCGTTCAAAGTGGCCATATACACAGCAAGATTTGTTTAATATTATGGAGAATCAAGAGGCCTCCCAAGCCCTTCCTAAGAAGAAATTTTTAACGTACCACATGAGTACTAGGGGTGACACTTGTCAGTATGATGTATCTGCACTTGTTGTTTATGAATTTAGTTAGAAACACATTTTTATATAGCAACTTGGAAGAGCTTGGCTTTAGCTCATTACCACTTGGGTCATTCCCTCCTTTCAAACTGGGGAGGAAAGCTCTCTAAAGATAAACAATAGAGAGGAAGTACGTTTGTAGTTTGATCATCCTAGTTTGCATGAAACAAGGAGAGAACATGCACCACACCTTTTCCCTACACTAGCAAGGGGTTCATTTTTAATCCAAAATGAAAGATTTAGGTGATTTTGCAAAGTGGTAAGAAATGTTGCAGATTCTCTAGATCACTGAGTGGTGTGAGAGAATTGCATACACATTCAATAATGAAGTTGTAAATCAAAACACAACAAAACTCATGAATTTTAAGCCGTAAAGCTAAGATGAATTCATTTTATGCACTAAATGAAATCTTGAGTTTCCTTGTTCAATTTTAAACCCAAAAGACAATGATGAGATGAGGGTTCAATCTTAGTCCCGCTTGAGCATTCATTTTAAACCCAAGTGAAAATTAGTGAGGTCCTAGAGCCTAAAGTAAAAAAGCATAAAAAATTATGTTGTAATTACCCCAAAGCATCAAATTCTTTTTACAATCATAAAATCCTAAGATGAGAATGCTTCTTCACTTTAACTTTGTGTCATCCAACCTACAAAACCCTATTAGTCTAACAATCAGAACCATCTTAGAAGTATGTTAGTACTTTGATAAATTAAAAAAATTAAAACACATGCTAAGAAATAATTGTTAAATCTCTTACCAAAGTTGAGCATTGGTGTTCATGATAGCTTCGCTCTGATGAATAAGGACATCATTCTATAGAGAAACCAAAGAGCATGATACCATCACTGCTACAGGTTTCATCATTTACAAATCTTTGATACCTCTATAAAGTATTAGCATTTTCATCTGTTAAATCAACGTCAGTGCATTTAATAGGAATTGTTGTTTGTAATGGTGATAGCATCATTGTATGGTGATGCCTCGCAAAGGCATCATTGAAATTGTGTTGGGAATTGCTCTTTCCTGCAAAAGTCAAAACAAAGAGAATTCTAGCTATAAATTGATTAAATTTGATTGATTTTCCCTCCCTCTAATGCAAAAGTGTGACTGAGGATATTAGTATGGGTCGATTGCGCTTGATCCATGAAGAATCGAAGCATATTCATGCCACTAATACTCAATCTAAACAAGATCAATCAAATTGAAATTAAACTAGACTTTCATTAAAACAAAGCATTCTAAATTATGAAAACGTTAAAATGTCTATTCTAATTCATTTGAAACTTATCCTATTTTGAGATTGGTGCCATGTTGATGTGAAATGATAAACCTTTCCCAATTCAATGATCCAGTGAGCTTGTTTTCAATCCCGATTCTATTAGAAGAGAATCGATGAAATGGTGTGAATGTGAGACAAACATTATTTATGCTAAAATGAGCATGATGCAAAAGCTAATCTAACATTATTTTATGCTAAATGATTCAGATATGCAATTGCTAAGCTAATCTAAATGAGATTTAAACTAAAAGATTCAAACCCTAATTGTCTAATTAGCTAAATGGATGCATTATGGAAGCCATTAATGGAAGCTAAGCTAGTTATGCAACTAAAATGAACTAAAATATGCTAAATGTGTGCTAAATATGAGTGTGAGTGATTTCAACAGCATAAGTTTGCTCTAAAAGATGGATCCATTTGTCTCCAAATAGTGTTCTATTTATAGGAAAGGAAATGAGAAATGGATCCCACAGGATCAAGAAAGCTAATCTATGATCAAGGATGGAGGAAAAAAGAGGCATGGATCATGGATTCTCATCAACAAGTGAGAATGCAAGATGATATTTAATCAAGGTTTCTCATTCCTTCCAAACAAGCACACTTTTGACCTGTACAAGAGGTCAAAAGTTAACTTGCACAAGAAGCCACAAGATAACTTGCATATGAAGCTTTGTGAGTTTGTTGAGAGCAAGTAATTTTCTATTTTTCAAATGATTGGAGACAAAATATTCTTTGGAATATTCTCATGGGTGAGGGAAAATGATATTTTGTAAATTAAAACAAAGTTTAATTGGGCAAAAGAGGAGGGAATATTCCATGGGAATATTCTCCTTTTGGAGGAATGTGCAAAAGAGGATTATTCCCTTAGAATATTCCCTTGCAAATAGGGGGAATTAGATTGGTTAGATAATTGCTAATTAAACAATGTTAATTAATGCTTGATTAAAGGGATTTTAGAAAGAATAAAGTGATATTTATTAAATAAAATGATTTAATGACTAGGTGAAAAGTGAAATGACATTTAATTAAATAACTTAGGGTTATTTAATTAAATAAGAAGATTTGGGAATTAAATTAAATATTTTGATTTATTTAATTTAATGAGATGAAATGTTGGCATGAAAGGGGATGAATTAACCTAATTAGGTCAATTAGATTAATAGATGAAAATGAGACAATTAATTAAAAAACTAGGCTAATTTAATCAATTAAATGAAAAGAGGATGGTTTTTAGGATGAAATGATGTTAGTTAGCCAATGTGATCCATTAAGACATTTTTAAGTGTCTACAATAATGTTTATAAATATTTTTCAATTCAAATTGCATTTTGGAAACAAAGTCTCATTCCTAGGTTGGGAGAATAATACTTTTATTGCTTTGTAACTCCCATGAACAAAATAAAGAATTAGAATAAATGATAGCTTGTGAAGCTCTATATTTGGGATTGGAGGTGCAAGAATGAGATAATGGATGTCAATTCAAGAAAAGATTTGAAATTTTCTAGGGAAAAAATCTCAAGGGGTTTAATGCATGAATCCCACACCCAAAATAGAGAGGAGGAATGTTTACTAGTAGGGGAAGAGGCTCTGAAGTCATAATTGGGAGGACCAACCTTAGTAAAATGGCCAGAACCTTCTCATTACCTAACAAAATTTAGAATTTCTAAATGTTCCAAAAAGTTGGGAAGCGGTAGCATAAAACCTAGAAATTGTGAATTGAAATCTTAATACTAATGAGGGAGCAATGATAGAAAGTAAGTGACAAGTTTGTGGAGTTGTATCTAATTTTTGGTCCATTTCTAGAACTTTCCTATAGAAACACTACATATTTGTTCTTAATCTTGCTTGTAGATTATTTTTGTTGTAGATGGAGCTTTCATGGAGGATTTAATTGTTGATTTTTTAGACTTTTAGACTTCTAGTATTTCTTTGAATGCAAATGAATATTTTTGGTTTGGAGATTTTTTTTAAATGTTGCTTAAGTGTTATTCTTTTGTGAAAGGAGGCTACAACAATTGACGAACCTCTTTGGTTTTTCAATTTTTTTATTGCATCACTAATTTTCTAAACTATGTATTATGTGGCCCAATTTTAATAGATTATGACAATTTTCATGTATAAAAAAAGTGCTCTCATTTAATACTTTTTCCCCATCACTTTAAACCCTCAAAAATAGGGCTAGGACATCCGTGCCTAGGGTTCCTATGTGCCCCCATTTTATCTCCAAATTCAAATATGTCAGTGTTGAAAATTTATTATTTGAAATTTGAATGTCTAAAGTCAGCCATTAGGATTTATTTTTTGGGAAATTAGATTAAATTCCTATAAATACCTATTTATTGCATCATTTGAACATTAAATAGAAAAAGTGTACATCAAGAGCAAGAATTATCATCAAGAGCAACAATTAAAGGATTCATTGCAACAATCCAAGATCCAATATCATGTCAAAGTGTATGTGAGTTCATGTGTGTTTTTGATATCATTGTTTTGTGAAGGATAAGCTTTGTTGTAGGTATCCAAAGAATTCAAGCAATTCAAGCAAGATCAACCAAGCATGATTCAAGCCTTGAGATGATGTGTATTACTTCAATCCTTCAGGGAAGTCATTAAAGGGTGGTGAGTTGTAGCACTTTATGATTTCATCATTCATTCCTTTCATTTATCAGTGGCATTGCCATTGTGGAAGTAGAAAAACTTATATACGGGGTTTGATTGAGGCAAGCCCCTAAAATGGCCAAACATTTCCTCTCTTTGTGAATGTGCATATCTTAGGTTGAAAAATATTGAAAGGAAGCTTGAAGACACTTTATTCATTGTTGCATTTGAAACCCTAGGCCTTTAAAACTCATGAAAACTCAATTTAAAAAATATCTAACGATGATCTGACAAATTTTCATAGACAAGGAACAAAAGGGTAGATCTAATACTATAGGACTATAAAAACATATCTAAAAAATACCTAACAAGATAGTGGTTCCTTTGGGTCCATTGTCTTGAAAAATTATGCTAAAATTTATATCACAATTGCATAGTGTCCTCCTCAGCTCAAATCTAGTGTCATCATTTTTGTTATAGTTTCCTAGTTTTCAAAATCTTACATTTTTAGATTGGGGCATGTAGTTTAATGAGATTAATATAAGGAAATCAATTATAATTCATTTCCAAGACTCTAAATAATCATATCAACGTCTAATTGGCTCACCTTCTTGGATGAAAGTCAATCTAAATACCTTGATTCTCATTCAAATGTTTTTTTTTTTGGGAAAGGAATTGATCATAGTGTTCTATGTGTTGGACCTAGGACTCCTTTTCGATCAAAACAAATTATAATCAATCACACTTCAAAAATTAACAAAAGTAAAATATGTAATAAAAAATTATGAAAATTTTGCACACTATCTATTGGTGTTACCAATCTATATTCAAGGATTATAATTTTGTCTCTTTTATAAAAAAAATATGCGATAGGAAAAACATGTTATTTTTTGAACATATTCTTAACTATAAAAAATATGTTATTAAAACTCATTAAAATATTTACAAATCATCTTTAAAATCTTCTTTGAAAATTTGATGTAGAAGCTATACATGAAATCTCAAATATCAGTAGTGTTGCAAGATGGTGTGTCCCTTGGTCAAGTCCTTGTCTAGCACAGTGCTTGGGTTTGTGACATGGTTTAACAACCTCCTGTGAATCTTACATAAATCTGGAAATTGTATTGGGCATTGAAAGGTCAATCTTTTAGTGCAATGGCAACCACCAATGTAACAATTGGTATCAGAGTCGAGGTTATAGGTTTAAACCCCTTGCTTGTGTTGGGGTGGGGATTGTTGCAAGATGGTGTGTTCCTTGTTCTTCCTTGTCCAACACAGTGCTTGGGTTTGTGACATGGCTTAACTGCCTCATATGTATCTTACATAAATCTGGAGGTTGTATTAGGAATTGACAGTTCGATCTTTTGATGCAACGGAAACCACCAATGTAACAAGTAGTTCACATCTTCAAATTCTTAATGATTTAGTTTCTATTGGTCACAAAATGTAAAATTTTGGTTTAAAAAGTTGATTTCAATGTCCCACTTTGACCAAAATCTGGGACACACTATTATGGGATAACCCTTTATATAAATCTTATTTATTTCACTTATTTTCATGAGGCTATGTTTCCTAGAAAATCATTTTTAGCAAGATTTAATGGTCATGTCTCTATGTAGTTTTATTCATTTCTTCAAGATTTAATCAATCTCAAATGTACAAAGTTGGTCAATGTTATGATCATCATGCATATATGAAACCAAAAAGATGTCTAGATATTTACTATATTTAAGGAAATTTCACATATTTAATTATACCAACTTTTGGAACATAACCTTATTACATTACCTTCAACTAAGCCAATGGATTTGTCTAATCTTACACCACATAAGTCTTAATATTATTATTCTTATATATGTACACTTTATGGATAGATGCATCATGTAAGTGTGAATAAGTAAATAATGTAATAACAACTAAAACACTTCTTAATGAAACATTATATCAAGATTTAATCATGAATTAAACTAATTTAAAAGCACATAAAACTTGAAAGCATCTCATTATCTCCTATCTCTAAAGATTTATCAAATCATAGAGAGCTCTCAGATTTGGTAAGCACCGTGACTATTAAAATGCCTGTCTAGAGAATGGAATGATGCCAAATGCAATGATTTACTTATTGCTAATGATTTCTAGATGATATTGATGCTACTATACATAATCTATTCTGACATGAAAACTGATGAAGGAAGCTATAGTAAAAACTAAGATGCAGTCGTGACATGAATTGTGTTGATGTTATGATTGCTATGATGCTAAAATACTATTGTTATTGCTATGGTTGCTTGATTTCTTGATTACTATTCCTACATACTAAGTTTGCACAAAGTTGGGATTTGGGATGCATTTCCTATAGAAGAAAGTTGTATTTATAAATTCACGACAACAATTTTGTGAAAGGGGCAGCACAACAAAGGCTTGGATTCAATCTGGAGGATTGAATGGTAAGAGATGAAAAAGCTTGAGCTAATCATGGGAATGGTTTCTCCCCATGAAAACATCAGGCCAGATGATAGGAAGAATCAGAGGAAGGAGATTGAGAGATTGATTTTCAATTTGTCTCCACAGCTTTCCAGTGAATTCCAGTTGAATTAATTTAGACATAGAAAATCTAATTTTATTGGTGAGATATGATGAGCTGTAGAATTTGAATATTTTGGATTTATTCAATTTTAGGAAGAAATAAGATATTAAATTTAATAAAACAAACTATAGAAGTCTATTTATTAAATTAAATATGCAAAAAATGAACAATTAAATAAAACAAAGTATGTGAACTTTTTTATTTAATTAAGATAGAATGATGTGATTTAAAATAGAAGAATTTGATAATTAAATAAAACAAAGTATTAAATTTTTTTATTTAATTAAGATGGAATAATAGAAGAATTTAGAAGAATTAAATGTGAACTATATAAATAATATTTCTATTTATTTAATAGTAGATGAATTTAAGATAATTAATCAAACAAGTCAGTATTTAATTAATTAGATTATCTAGACCATTTTTAGGTGTATGCACATCAAATTCAATATATTGTATAGCTAAAGAGGTGATGAATGCGACCCGAGAGACATAGAAAATAACCAAAACAAGAGAATAATTTTATTATTCAGAAAATAGAACTTCTTACATGCAGAGGTTCTCAATCCCCAAGTTTTACAACACATGCAAGTTATAGAAAGCTATAGAATCACCCTTTCGCAATATGCGAGCTTCTCCCTAAAAAGTTACCCAAAAATGCTAGAAACCCACCCATAAATAGAGCTCCTCTTTAGTTTGGAGCCAAAACAACATTAAAATTTGAGTTTAGGCGGTTTGGCCCTGAAAATTACAACTTGAAGTTCAAATTTCAAGAACATTTACAATTGTATCTTCTAGAAAGTGCCTAACTTCCTAGGAGC
>VDFB02091852.1:0-19995 GCA_007258455.2 Sequoia sempervirens | reverse complement strand
GATGTATCATAAGTCTTCAAGTCTTCATAACTCCAGGCTACTATATCTGAAAAGTCATGTAGGGCTCTAATTATACCCTGTCTTTCTTCAGGAGTGCATACCTTTCCGATGAAGATATTCTTAATATTATCCTCAGTTCCCACATTGTGAGTGTCACACTATCCATTGATGGACTCTTTCTTTGACTCTTGTTCCTGATTCATAATCTTATCCATATCAAAAATTCGTTCTAACTGCACCATTCCCCTTGGAATAGTATTGGACTTCAGATTTAGCACGTCCTCTAGATCCAATTCTGCTTCCTGAGGTTTTGTTTCATCAATGATCTGTGAAGCAAAGACATCTGTGTTTGTGATGAAGTCAAGAATATGTTTATCATCCTCAAACACCTGAAAATTAGTCACATTGTCAGGAACCGATGGCACAAGAGTTAATTCAACAGTAAACTTCTTCAATCCTGACAGAGATAGAGGCCGCAGAGTGCTAGCTGCTTGAGCCAGAGAAACGGCAATTTGATTCTTCTTCCATGGGATCATTTGGATATTAAAAGCATCAAATCCCTCAATGAGGTCCCACACTCTATGCCTATAGTTGGTCATTCTCCTATCGTGACATGAATACTATTTTTCACCTGTTTGACTACCAACTCTGAATCTCCAAAAACTTGTAAAATCTTGACCCTTTTCTTGAGCGCCATAAGGAGCCCATGAATTAATGCTTCATACTCTGCTACATTATTTGTGTGAAGTGGAAACCACCATGAGCTTTGAGATTTGTACCCCGGACTAATCGGCTCCAAATAACTCCGACTCCGCAGCACGAACAGTCCATCAAATTTGAGGAGTCAGAGGTATTCTATACGGTGGTATTTTTTCTTCATTTCTATCTTTTTGGTTTATCGGTATTGGGGCTTGCCTCGATCACCATAGGTTTCTGGCATCTTCTTGGAGATTCTGCTCAACTACGCCTTGAGCTGGATTCAAACGCTTTCGCGTGCTGCTTGTGCAGGGCTGGACAACCTCAACTCAGGTGAAGCCTATGGACTCTACCAATTGTTGGTAACTCTTTAAAGCTTGTCCTCTTTCCCAGGTGAGTCTGGTTCTCCATACATTGCCTAATGAATTCCTGGAAATCGTCCAATAAGCTGATCTGTTTGTCCTCAGGTTCTTCCTCTTCAACTAATTTTGTCAGAACTTCAACATGGCTGGACCCTGTCCCAACATCAACTGGCATCGTATGCAACATCAACACCTCTTCTACATCTGATTCTTCATATTGAGCCGATAGCAGGTAATTTCCCATTCCAACCTCTGATATCAGTACTTCTGTTGAAGTCTTTTGGTATTCAGTAATCATGTACTTCATTCGGGGTTCTCTCTCAATCCTGATTTGATTAGGCACTCCCTTCCATGGAAGCCACATGTAAGAGTGATTAGTGGACACATATTCATTCAAAGCCTTGGTGAACTCTCTTCTTAGAATCAAACCATATGCATCAAGAATATCGGCTACCTGGATATTAATAACCTGTTGGATCCTCGGATCGGAGGCTATCTGCATTTGAATCATGTTGAGTTCCCCTACCACACTCACTTCGGTTTTGTCCAACTGAGTGACCTTCTTCTAGGAGTCAGCAGGTGTGATTCCCAGAGCCCTACAAACTCCAAGAGGCATCACATTGGTGGAAGCACCAGAATCTAACAAGCAATTATGAAGGTTCTTACCAAAGATTCAGACTGAGATCAGAAATGGTGGAGTTTCTATCTTTCCTTGAAACAAGGTGGGCTGAGTGTCCACCTGGACCACTTGAGTCCTATCCTTTTCTTTTCCCTTATCTCCAGGGAGTGGGTTAGTCCTATTTTGGGTTTGATTTTGTGTGTTTACAGACTGAAAACTAGAAGTCTGGCTAACATGCTCACCAGAAGACTTATCCAATGACTTTGAATTTGCATCGTAGGTACCTAAGACAGCCTTCCTAATTGCAGGAAACCTTAATAACTCAAATGCAGAAAGGTTTACCTTTAGTTTCTTGAATTCCTCTGCAACATATGAGGCCATCTGCTCCTCAGTCATATCAGTAGAGACTTCCTTAGATGGTTCCTCCACCTTATCCTTGCTAGCTTGGACAACCTTTTCTTTCTGTGGTTCGGTTTGAGCCTGTCTGTCCTTCGAAAGGTACTGCTTGGAAACATGTGGATAGGATGGATTGTTACTAGCATTAGGATCTGGAGGGGTACTGAAGTTGTTGGGAGGAATGGAAGTGGTGAAAGGTCCTCCAGGTTGTGGATGTCTATGAGGCATATCCCTCAATCCTTGTCTCTGAAACATCTAAACTTCTTCAATATAAGCTTCCTCCTGATCGAGAGGGCCATTATCATTTATTGTATCTTCATTGAACAACTGAGCTACTTCATCTCCATTACAAATCTGATCTGTTTTGATCTCTTGGGAATTAGATTCTTCTGGTACATTTTCCTTGCTAGCTGGAAAAGGAGCATGATTCAATACCAGCACAGGAGAATCATAGGAGTTAGAAGGAACAATCTCCTGTCCATTCACATTGTTCTCTACCTCATACTGAAAAATAGAGGCAACAGTTTGGAACTCTGGACATTCCAATTCTGAATGCTGGCTCATTTTGTGGAGTCTGCACCACCCTAATAAGGCCGCTTCAGCCAGATATACACCATTAGGAGGTTTGTCTTGACTGACTGGCTGGTTTACAGGTTGATTGACAATTTGATTAGCAGGCTGATCCAATGGGGTGGGAACTCCCCCATTATTGGGCCTTGTATTCCAAGTTCTATTATGTCCTTGTGGTGGCCTTTTATCAAATCCTGATCCACTTCCTTGGCCTCAATCAAAGTTTTGTCTCCTATCATTATTGAAACCCCTATCCTGATTATACCCCCTATCATTGTAGAATCATCTGTCATTACGCTGTCCCCTGTCGAAATTCTATCCTTGTGAAAACTCCCTGTTTTGATTAGATTTCATTCCTTTCTAGGCAGCTTGCAACTGACTATTCTAATTTCTCAAGTAAGTCACCTCTAGATTTAGCTTCTTTATTTGTTCAGCCATTTCATCAATTCTCTCCCTATTTGGATCTTGGTAGGGAGGCTGATTTGGGTTATTCTGAGGAGGGACAGGCATTGTGGCAGATCCCAAAGACTGATGTAACACTTCAGAATTCTACAAATAAGCAGGAAAACTATTTGACTGTGGCGGGTACATCGGCTGATTGACTTATTGTTGAGGGAAGTTTGTCATAGGAGAGATCTGGCTCATGGGATGACCAGGGTGTGGTACCATAGGTAATTGGAGAACTGGGTTCATGATTGGGGTATGATTGGTGAGAGCCTGATTTACTGCCTGAATCTGATTAAGATGTGTAACTGGTCCCAGAGAAGGCAATGGCCCAGTCAAGTGTTGTCTCAGATCTGTACTAAGCTTGACAGCCTCTGTATAAGTATCAGTCAGGGTACCTAGAGGGTTGGGTCTCCATTTCAAAAAGGTTGCTGTTAGGCTATCCAGAGCTTCATAATATACTCCCAGGGCAATACCATCATCCAAAACATATGGATTTTGTAATCTGGTGAATGCACGGTGGAACCTATTATTGAAACTAGCTATCGGTTCATTAACCTCTCTCTTAACCTTGATGAACTACAGGTATAGCTCATTGGCACTGATGGGGATTCTAAATTTCTGTAAAAAGGCCTTTTCAAGGTCATTCCAATTAAGAATTGAACCGGCAGGGAGATGGTTGTACCAGTAAAAGGCTTCTTCTCCTAGTGAATAAGGGAACAACCTACAGGCAACATCCTCATGAACTATCCCCCTATCTTTGAGACAAGTTTGAAAAATCCTTAGGTGTTCTTCAGCAGTCCTGTTTGGATCATTCGCATGGAATTTTGAACAGAAGTGCTCAAGGTTTTTGGGCATAACATTATAGGCTTGGAAGAACAAAGGTGATGGATTATTGGCAAAGAAAGCCATTGGTAAAAGTGGGGGTGGCGGTTGTGGTTGGTTAATGACAGGCTGAGGCTGTTGAACAGGAACCTCTTCAGGGATGGGTATAGCTTCAACCTCAGGATGTGAAGATGTGGACGATGGGGGTGAAGGGATGGGTGATGATGATTCTCCCCTCTCTCTAGTCCTCCTTGACCTAGTGGGGAACTGTAGCTCCTCTAAATCTTTCTCTCATGTGGTAGATCTGGTATTTCTCCTATATCTCTCTAGAGAGATGGCATTCAAGAAATGATCCAGTGTGCTCATTCAGGCCCTCCTTCTAGCGCCAATCTGTTGATGGTGTTTTTTGCACAGCAACAACTCAGACAGAAAATGATATTCTATCTCTCTTGAAAGATAATCTTCAACAATAAATTGTTGAAAATCACCCCAAGGTCTCTCGGGTGTTAGGTCATAACAATGCATAAAACAACTCAGATAAAATGTGAAATTCTGGTAATCACAAAGGGACCTTACTACAAGCAAACTGTATCTTTCAACTTATCAGGTTTGACAATACGATGATCTTAAATCCTAAATTTAACCAAATGATAAAGAAATAGCAAAAGATAAGGATGCGAGGATATAATAGAATCTAAACTACTCCTAGAATGAACGATGTAAACAACAGATATTTGGAATGGACCTATCTCAAATAACCAGTTCTTGATCAACCCACAAGGCAATCTTACAAGAACGGTGCAATCTTCTAAGGTATTTAAATTTTCAAATCATAGACATTCATTTTCAATCGAACTTAAGCACATTGAATATATGGTCCAGGTTGACTTCACCAGCCTACTACAATCAGATAGTTACTGGGAGTATAGACCAGAGATAGCTACAAACATTACAAATATGAAATCATAAACATCATTTATCCAACAGAAACTAATCTATTTCTAAATGCTAAACCCTAGATTTCCAAGCAATTTGAAAGATAGAACAAAAGAACCATGCAAGATGAAATAACACAAAATATTTCACCAGGAATAACCACAATGTCTTCAATTGTATTAATCACCAAAATTCTGCAACAATTTCAACTGTTCTGAATATAATGTTTGCTTCCAGAAAGTCAAACTACTCTAACTATTGCTCTTGCTAAGCTCTATTACTGTCTTGCTAATGTCCAGAACTAATGTCTAACCCTTTACAATGAGGCAAGAATTCCTATTAATAGCAAATCCCAAGGTATGTCGGCCCAGCCAAACATTTTTACAAAATAATAAAAACCCGCCAAAATAGGTCGGCTAAGGAAACGAACTAAGGCACACATTAAATGCCATCATCCAAGTCGGCCTTGACACAGTCCCCAAGGAAGTCTGGTCCAATGCATGCCCCATGGTAATAGGGAAGCACAAATCTCGAAATGAGCATTAACTGCTACTCCCTTTATCCTTCTTCTGCCCGGATGACCCTTGGACCTTCAAGAATATTCCCTCCAACTCAGAAATAGGTGGCAATGGCAAAACCCTGAGTCGGCATTTAATGGAATCTATTTCTTCATTGGAACGTTCAACAATTTTGTTCCAATCCTCCCTGCTGGCCATGTACCTATCCATCACTACCAAGTATGTAGCTGCATCATCAAGCAAGTGGCTGGTGACAGCTCCATCAGAATCCAGGGCATAAATTTCATGCCACCACTCCTTCAGTTGATCCAAGCTCAGATACTTAGGAGCTATTTTATTCCTCACTGTCATTACCTCAAAGAAGGCAATGCATCCGTCATAGACTGCAGTAAGCTCACTGTCAATTGACTTTCTTCATTTCTGTATTTTCTTCAATGCCTTCTGCCTAATCTGCATCGCCTCAAACCACTCCCATGGCTCATCCAACCTGGAGGATGGAAGGATTCCATCCTTAGCTAATTGCTCCTTGCCATGTCCTAGGATAACCTTCAATTTCTGCAACAGGAGGTCCATGTCATCCTTATCCTGAGACAGGATATGTTC
This sequence comes from Sequoia sempervirens, assembly GCA_007258455.2. Classification (NCBI taxonomy): domain Eukaryota; kingdom Viridiplantae; phylum Streptophyta; class Pinopsida; order Cupressales; family Cupressaceae; genus Sequoia; species Sequoia sempervirens. The sequence continues at coordinate 14,026 of VDFB02091852.1, read as the reverse complement.
TAACAGCTGCTTCGCCCGGACCGCATCCTTTCCCACATATAAGATCTCCTTGATAGCATCATCCCCTTTGGTCTGGACATCCATCAACCAATCTATTGCAGCTTGGGACGAAGCTTTCAATTTCTCAATCCCGAAGATTGTTTCCTTAGGCAGAAAACCTGGAGTAGCAGAAGAAGAAGGGTGGAGAGACTGCAAAGGTTTCATGACCCCCTCCAAGCATTTTCTTAATCTTTCATTTTCTCTCTTCAGCTCTCGTTTGGTCTGAGTCTCTCTCTTTAATCTGTCAACAATGACTACACTAGACCCCTCAAATTCCTCAATATCCTGCTCCAGGGAGTCCGGCCCAAGGTTAATGGTCTGAACATTATAATCTTGGCCTTTAAAATCATCTCTCATTTTATCTACGGCAGGAGTGGCAACATGGACAACCCAGTTATTCACTTCATCCCTTTCCACCCAGGAGATGACCTTTGCAGCCTTCTTCTTCTTTCCCTTACCAATCTTAGATAGCATTTCATCCCAGTCTAAGGGAGTATCTTCAACAATCACCTGCTTCCTCCCTACAAGTCTCTTCTCCAACCAGTCCGGGGCTACAGGGTCAGTCCGGATTTCTTCTGTCCTGGCATCTTCTGGCTCTTCTGTCACCTTTTCTTCTTCTGCAGTTTCCCTATCATCTTCTTTTTCCAGAAGCCGTTCACCTTGGTCGGCCTCTTCAAGTCCTAATTCTGGAAGCACCGTTGATGGAATCCTAGCAGAGATACTTTCTTCCTGCTCTGGCGATCTGCGGCTTCTATCACTCTTTGGGGAATCCTCATATTGCACCACCGAAGAAGTGTGTCTTTCTTCTATTTCTTCCTCAAGCTCAGCCACCTCACTGAAAAGTGTTCCTTCCTTGAACTGCTCTGCCCCCCCACTAGTTTCATGCTCATCCGGATTCTCCGGTTCAGGTGTGCTTGGCGGTGGAGAAGCAGACTTTGGTGGCTCTTCAACTGGTAGCCTTAGGGAAGAGTCTCTCTGTTGTGCAGCATCCTTGGGAGAGGGAGTCCTTGATTTTCTTGTGTAGACTTTGGTTTTCTCCCCTCCGGAACTCTCCACATCAATAATTGGAGGTTCATCCTCTGAAGCAACTTGATCTTTCCTCTTGGCAGTCCTTGTTGTTCTAGTTTTCTTAGGCGGTGGAGGAGCATCCTCCTCTTCAGCTTTCTTCATTTCCTCCTCATCAGAGGACTTGCTAATTGTCAGGGTCTTCCACCTTCGCTTCCCTTTAGGTTTCCTCTTCGTTTATGGCTCAGCTCCCTTGGGACCTCTAACTTTTATCTTGAATGGTGAAGTTTTTGTTGTTTTCCCTTTGGGGTCATCTTCCCCGGATTTTTCAGAAGTCGACATGGGGTTGAGATTTCCCATCAGTTCAAAGGTGCAGGCTACCTTTGCATTCTCCAACTCCCAAATTTTATGCTTTACCCAAGAAAGGGTGAATTTCATGACAGGAGCCATCAAGTCCTCTAACTCTGTCACTTCAGCCTCATTCCAGTTTATGTCACCGACTAACCTATCCTTTATGGCCTCATAGACATGGTCCTGAACCAAGTTTCTGTCATCATCAAGTTGATCCGGAATCAGCTTAACATTATATTGCCTAATGGCCTCCACATGTAACCTAGAAAATCTTTTCTTCCTCGCCTCAAGGTCATCTTTGATATTGACCCAATAGTCTTCCAAGTCATCAATGTGCCTATACTCCCGGGTAGCTTTCTTCTGAGCCTCTCCAGTTATATCAAAATTCATTCTTTTCAAATGGAAGGAGAATCCATATGCGGCCAGTTCCTCCCCTGCGGTGTGAGCTGATTGGATAGACGGGCACATCTCTCCCACACCAATCCCAAGAGGGAAGTCTCCTCTGAAGCTTGTCTTGTGCTTCTCCCTCTTCACCACTGCATCAAATCCACAAATCTATCTTACAACTTCCAGTAGCACAATGTGGTCAGTGGGATACCGGGGTAACCTGTAAGGAGCAACTGGGCATCCATCAATCCTGAGGTAAGTGAATGTAGGGAATTGGATGAACCATGCTTCGTAGTTCTTGATTAGTCCTTTAGCTCCATCGGATAATCTGAGGTGCTCAGCATTCTGGAGTGTCTGGGTGATATTCATTGTGAATGCATCATTTGCCCTCCTGTAATCCTTATGCCCCAGATGCATCTCCGGATAAACCTCATAAATTATATTCTGTCCAACTGTTCCCCTCGGATTTAGACCTTTGTAGGGGTAGGAGATGGCCAACACATACACTACATACGAGGACATGGTGAATTTCTTTGCCTCCAGGACATTCCTCAACTGTCTGTCAATCTTGGCACTGACTAGCCCTGCCCAGTGATAATTGGTCCCTTGACTAATTTTTGTGATCACATGGACCATCCAATTCTCCAATACCCCTGCACTTCTCAATCCGGCCACCATGCTCAGAAGTGTGATGGCATCATATACATCTGACCTAAATTTTACCCTGTGCAGCTGTTTGGGCAACTTTGAATGATAGGATTTTGGCTTCTCTAGCCATGAGTTGATTATCTGCTGAGCCTTGACTGGCTCATTCTCATAGTAGGTCTTGGCAGTGTCAATATTCAAGGCACACACTGAAGTAAGATCTGGCATACTGAAAGCCTGTGAAATGGAGGCTGGACTGAAGTTGGCCAAGACTCTCCCCTCGGTGCTGACCACTCTCTGTGTATCAAAGTCATATTGTCAGGTGCACTCCAAGATTAATTCATAACAATGAACTGCCAGAGGGAACCCTACCACATGTACCAATCCGGAGTTCATCATCCCTTGCCTCAAGGCTGACTGATCCTTCTCGGCCGTTCTCTGTTTGAACTCCTCATACCGCTAGGCACCAACATTAGTATCTGATACTTCGGCACACAGAGAAGACACTTTTCTCTCAGGAAGTTGGTTCTTCATGTCCAGTCATAGTCGTTCAGTCTCAGAGATGGATGAAGCCCCTGCGCCACCCTTGGACTTTCTGGTAGCAGATTTGCCTTATTCAGCCTGCATATCCAAAAATTGTCATTAGTATTCAATTATCGCTCATATTCCAATATGAAAGGTTAGCACAAATCATATAAATCGATCAAAATCCATTGCCCAATGCTAATCCTTCGAGATCCGGAGAAATCAGATAGTCCAGAAAAATCATGCAAACCGAAAAAATACCATCGGGGCGGAATTTCAGAGAAATCCGACCTAGATGGATTCCTGCTGCCAAAGCATCATTAGTGCAGATGAAAAAACAAAGGATAATCATTCAATTCACTCATTGGCAACAAGAAATAAGCATTAAACAACCGTTCCATTAATCCTATCATCGAAACATTTGAAAGGACACAATCAGACAGGAAATCCAAAAAAATCTGGATGGAACGGATTTTCGCGGATGACCTCAAATGTTCCGGAAATAACCCCGGTCCACGGAATAAGTCCAAACCAGGAAAATCCGACAGCAAGGAAATTTCGCGATGACCTCAGAAGCCCGAAAAATGGCGAAACGTGGCCCAAAACTCAAATGACCATGGGATCCTCCCCACCTAAGCTCGAATGATCTCAAAACTGACGACAATCAACAAAATTCAGAGCGCAGCGGACCCCAAAGTCCTAGAAACTTGCAAAGGACAAATTCCCATATCAAAACGATGGTGCCCTAAATCGAATAATCAAATCTCTGCCATTAAAACCAGAGCAAGCTTTAGGGTCTAAAGTAGCGGCTATGGATTTACCTAAAGCACTTGAATCTTCACAAGACGGGGAAGTCAACAAGATACAGGGACAAAATCGCTCAAACAACATGAAATCTTCGCTCTGGGCCCAAACATTGAAGAAAAACCTTAACTTCGCACGATATGGTGGATTCCGCACTAAAAGAACAAGAAATCAAGCCCAGAACTTTGTCTAAATGATACATACGCAACCTTATAGATAAATAGAGCTCACAGGGCAAGGAAAATAGGGTTCCATGACTAAAAATGGGTCAAACCCCGGCTCTATAAATATGAAACCAAAATTAATCACGAGCCGACCCAAATCTAATAATACCCAATGCAGAAACCCTCAATCACCACGCAAGGAAATGGAAGGGCAATGATAACATACCATGGATCGAAGCGGAAGAAATTCGAGCTTGAAAAGGTGACCCTCGCAGCAAACACGTCCAAGCAATGAAAACACCGACATCGGCACCCAAGCAATCCTCACGCAAACAAATTAAGATCGATTCTCAAAGCTTCAAATAGAAATCTCAATCGCCAGAGCAATCAGCAAGGGATCAATGAAGTTAGAATGGGGCTGAAAATGCCCTAAATTCGCCCTTATACTCGCTTGAGCAAAGGTACCTCAACCATTAATGTGCGACAAGACATTTCTGACAAGTCCGGAAACCCGAGCCCCAACCGAAATTTCAAAAAATCCCAGAATGCACAGAAACACAGATTTCGCAGAAATGCAGAAACCGGGGAAATGAGGAAGATCGGGATTTTGGCAGAATCTGGGAAAATCCGACAGGACCGGAAAATCCCGAAGTAAGGCAGAAACCCAGAATCGGAGAATCCTTCCAGAAAAGGACAAGGAACCAGGGCCCGAGAAAATCCGCCAGAGCTGGAAAATCCCGGATCCAAGTGAAAACCCGGACTTGGCCAAAAACTCATTTTCAATCAATTCAAACCTCAAGGCAAGGTCAAAGCTAGCAAGATCAACATGTCAAGACCCTAAAATGATAAATCCAATAGAAGCAAAGGTCAAAGAGACCAAAAAAGAGGGTCTCTACTCCAAGTGGGGCGTGTGTGCAAAAACTGCACAATAAGACCTAGAACCCATTTTCCCATGGGTGAATGGGTCCTCCCTAGGCCTTTGAACATAAATTTAAAATATGTTTTTGGTAGTATTTTAAGATCCCCAAATTCATATTTCAATGTTGGCTTGTAATATTTGAATTTTGAGAAATTAATGATACATACTTATAAATACAAGGTTATTTCACTAGAAGTTTCACCTAGAATTTTTATGTGAATTCACAAGAGCTAAAGTTGATGATCATGAGCATTCAAGAGTAGATATATCAGAGGTTTTTTGCAGCATTCAATATCTATTCATCATGTCAAAGTCTTTTTCAATCATGTATTTTTTTGGAGCTAACATTGTGATGTAGGTTTCATGATCAAGTCAAGTTTTCAAGTGTCAAATCAAATATTAAGATCCACATCAATTGAAGCCATTTTATGCAAGTTGCAGACCTTTTAAGATCTACATTCAAAGGTTTATTCAAGGGTATGTTGATTGGTAACATAACATTCTTTATTCTTCATTCCCTCTTTCATGCATTATTTCAATTCAAGGTTTGATTACCAAAACGGGGTTTGACTAAGGCATACCCCCATTCACCAAAAACAAATAAATTTTCCCCTCTTGTGTTCGTGTTGCAGGTTTAGGTTGAAGAAGGATTGAAGACCTCTTGAAGTACAAAATTGGAAGAGGTGCCAAAGTTGAAAAATTGTCAAAGTTGTCAAATCATGGAATCTCACCTATAGATCTCATTTTTGACTTTCTGACACTGAAACCTAGAAAAATCAAAAGCTATAGGTTAGTATTAGAGGCTCCCAAAATATTTATGGAAACCCTGACAAAAGACCCATTTTCCCATGGGTGAATGAGTCCCTGACAACTTCTTGAAAGTGACTTTTGGTGATTGGTAAAAACCTTTCTACCCTTCTTAGATCTACAACCAATCTTTTATTTCTGCTAATATTGTTTTTTATATTGTTGTTTCAAGTCTAAATTGGCATAATTAGGTTGATTTCCTATTTTTTAGTTTTTCTCTCGAAATTGTTGTTTGAACTTGACCCCCATCCTTAGAGCATAAGGAAATCTGAATATTCTTATATTGGGTTGATTCACCTAAGGGTTGTTAGTCAATTCTTTGTGGGGGTCTCATTTCCTAATGAAATAAAGGAAAATAAGTCTATCTATTATCATTTTGGTGAACCCCTCTTTTCCCCCATAAAACACCCTATTTTTCGTTGTTTCATTCTAGTGACCTAACTTTTGAGCATCATAACTTTTTGATTTTGGAGTCCATTTGCAACCCTAGATCTAGGATTTTCATAACTTTGCATTGCATTGCATTGATTTGCATCTCATTTAGGTTTGTTTACATGCTACATGCATTAGTTTGCATCTCATTTAGGGTCTTAGAATTACATTTTTGCATTCTTTAAAATTTGAAAAATTCAAAAATCTCACTGATATTGTATAGTGTTTATATAACATTGCATGATCAGTCATTTACATCAGAAAATTGAATCAAAATTGCATCTCAAATAAGTCTTTTTTCTTGTCATATAACATCATTTTGTAGTTGCATTTACACCTGATTTTTCTAGAAATATGAAGCTATAACCGCTTGTTTGAAACCAGAATTTGAAAATAATAAAAAATTAAAAATCAATTCAGATAGGTGTAAATTAATTTTTAAAAACCCTAAAGTGATACCCATTTTCCCATGGGCGAATGAGTCCCTAATCAGGTCCTTTTCTACATTTCTGAGCATCAAAAACATTGTTTCTGCATTTTGTATTCTTACATTCAATTTGATGTTTCAGTTTCAAAAAATATTGTTTGCTGAAATTTTTCATATTAAGGATAATTTGTCAAATTTAGTGCATTTTTTGAATTCAAAATTACATGTAAAAGACATCATTTTCAGATTTTTACATAGTATAATCAAAAAAATATCTTGCTTCAAATCTAAAAATTTGCAATATCTTTATGTTTCAATTCATAATGGACATATGTATTGGTAATATATGGAAGTCCTTAACATCTTTAGTTGATGTATCAAGTTGTGTGTTTGGTAATGATCCTAATGTAATAGAACCTAATTGAAATGGTGAATTAGTGGGATAGTTCTATCATATGATTTTGGTCATAGAGCATACCCACTCCTTCAATTTCATTCAAGGGTAACCCTAAAGATCTCAATGCAAGATGAAATAAATCTTGTAACAAGGTTGTCCTAGGGTTTGAATGCAAACTATAAAGGGGTTCACCACCAAGTTTAGACTTGGAAAAGATAATGAAATGCAAGATGCAACTCTAAACCCTAATTTAATGTAAACTAATACTAAATGACTTAGAAGTGAATGAAATGAAACATAAAACTAAAGATAGGAAGGTATGTGTAGACACCTAAAATGACCTAGGCCTGCAAGCTTCATTTTTACCAATTTTGTCCTAGCATAATTATGACATTTAATTATGTCCTTGGTCCACATTCGACTATTAATTAAATAATTGATAATTATTTAATTAATTCATGTCATTTGATTCTTCATAATTATTAAATAAATAAATTTCATTTATTTATTAAATACATTGTTAATTGTCTAAAGTCTCCCCTTAATTAAATAAATAAATAAATTTATTTAATTACCCTTCATATATTTCTTCCTGAAAGTGACTTTTGGTGATTGGTAAAAACCTTTCTACCCTTCTTAGATCTACAACCAATCTTTTATTTCTGCTAATATTGTTTTTTATATTGTTGTTTCAAGTCTAAATTGGCATAATTAGGTTGATTTCCTATTTTTTAGTTTTTCTCTCGAAATTGTTGTTTGAACTTGACCCCCATCCTTAGAGCATAAGGAAATCTGAATATTCTTATATTGGGTTGATTCACCTAAGGGTTGTTAGTCAATTCTTTGTGGGGGTCTCATTTCCTAATGAAATAAAGGAAAATAAGTCTATCTATTATCATTTTGGTGAACCCCCCTTTTCCCCCATAAAACACCCTATTTTTTCGTTGTTTCATTCTAGTGACCTGACTTTTGAGCATCATAACTTTTTGATTTTGGAGTCCATTTGCAACCCTAGATCTAGGATTTTCATAACTTTGCATTGCATTGCATTGCATTGAATTGCATCTCATTTAGGTTTGTTTACATGCTACATGCATTAGTTTGCATCTCATTTAGGGTCTTAGAATTACTTTTTTGCATTCTTTAAAATATGAAAAATTCAAAAATCTCACTGATTTTGTATAGTGTTTATATAACACTGCATGATCAATCATTTACATCAGAAAATTGAATCAAAATTGCATCTCAAATAAGTCTTTTTTCTTGTCATATAACATCATTTTGTAGTTGCATTTACACTTGATTTTTCTAGAAATATGAAGCTATAACTGCTTGTTTGAAACCAGAATTTGAAAATAATAAAAAATTAAAAATCAACTCAAAAAGGTGTGAATTAATTTTTAAAAACCCTAAAGTGAGACCCATTTTCCCATGGGTGAATGAGACCCTAATCAGGTCCTTTTCTACATTTCTGAGCATCAAAAACATTGTTTCTTCATTTTGTATTCTTACATTCAATTTGATGTTTTAGTTTCAAAAAATATTGTTTGCTGAAATTGTTCATATTAAGGATAATTTGTCAAATTTAGTGCATTTTTTGAATTCAAAATTACATGTAAAAGACATCATTTTCAGATTTTTACATAGTATAATCAAAAAAATATCTTGCTTCAAATCTAAAAATTTGCAATATCTTTATGTTTCAATTCATAATGGACATATGTATTGGTAATATATGGAAGTCCTTAACATCTTTAGTTGATGTATCAAGTTGTGTGTTTGGTAATGATCCTAATGTAATAGAACCTAATTGAAATGGTGAATTAGTGGGATAGTTCTATCATATGATTTTGGTCATAGAGCATACCCACTCCTTCAATTTCATTCAAGGGTAACCCTAAAGATCTCAATGCAAGATGAAATAAATCTTGTAACAAGGTTGTCCTAGGGTTTGAATGCAAACTATAAAGGGGTTCACCACCAATTTTAGACTTGGAAAAGATAATAAAATGCAAGATGCAACTCTAAACCCTAATTTAATGTAAACTAATACTAAATGACTTATGGAAGTGAATGAAATGAAACATAAAACTAAAGATAGGAAGGTATGTGTAGACACCTAAAAATGACCTAGGCCTGCAAGCTTCATTTTTACCAATTTTGTCCTAGCATAATTATGACATTTAATTATGTCCTTGGTCCACATTCGACTATTAATTAAATAATTGATAATTATTTAATTAATTCATGTCATTTGATTCTTCATAATTATTAAATAAATAAATTTCATTTATTTATTAAATACATTGTTAATTGTCTAAAGTCTCCCCTTAATTAAATAAATAAATAAATTTATTTAATTACCCTGCGTCATATATTTCTTCCTGAAAGTGACTTTTGGTGATTGGTAAAAACCTTTCTACCCTTCTTAGATCTACAACCAATCTTTTATTTCTGCTAATATTGTTTTTTATATTGTTGTTTCAAGTCTAAATTGGCATAATTAGGTTGATTTCCTATTTTTTAGTTTTTCTCTCGAAATTGTTGTTTGAACTTGACCCCCATCCTTAGAGCATAAGGAAATCTGAATATTCTTATATTGGGTTGATTCACCTAAGGGTTGTTAGTCAATTCTTTGTGGGGGTCTCATTTCCTAATGAAATAAAGGAAAATAAGTCTATCTATTATCATTTTGGTGAACCCCTCTTTTCCCCCATAAAACACCCTATTTTTCGTTGTTTCATTCTAGTGACCTAACTTTTGAGCATCATAACTTTTTGATTTTGGAGTCCATTTGCAACCCTAAATCTAGGATTTTCATAACTTTGCATTGCATTGCATTGATTTGCATCTCATTTATGTTTGTTTACATGCTACATGCATTAGTTTGCATCTCATTTAGGGTCTTAGAATTACATTTTTGCATTCTTTAAAATTTGAAAAATTCAAAAATCTTACTGATATTGTATAGTGTTTATATAACATTGCATGATCAGTCATTTACATCAGAAAATTGAATCAAAATTGCATCTCAAATAAGTCTTTTTTCTTGTCATATAACATCATTTTGTAGTTGCATTTACACCTGATTTTTCTAGAAATATGAAGCTATAACCGCTTGTTTGAAACCAAAATTTGAAAATAATAAAAAATTAAAAATCAATTCAGAAAGGTGTAAATTAATTTTTAAAAACCCTAAAGTGATACCCATTTTCCCATGGGCGAATGAGTCCCTAATCAGGTCCTTTTCTACATTTCTGAGCATCAAAAACATTGTTTCTGCATTTTGTATTCTTACATTCAATTTGATGTTTCAGTTTCAAAAAATATTGTTTGCTGAAATTTTTCATATTAAGGATAATTTGTCAAATTTAGTGCATTTTTTGAATTCAAAATTACATGTAAAAGACATCATTTTCAGATTTTTACATAGTATAATCAAAAAAATATCTTGCTTCAAATCTAAAAATTTGCAATATCTTTATGTTTCAATTCATAATGGACATATGTATTGGTAATATATGGAAGTCCTTAACATCTTTAGTTGATGTATCAAGTTGTGTGTTTGGTAATGATCCTAATGTAATAGAACCTAATTGAAATGGTGAATTAGTGGGATAGTTCTATCATATGATTTTGGTCATAGACATACCCACTCCTTCAATTTCATTCAATGGTAACCCTAAAGATCTCAATGCAAGATGAAATAAATCTTGTAACAAGGTTGTCCTAGGGTTTGAATGCAAACTATAAAGGGTTCACCACCAATTTTAGACTTGGAAAAGATAATAAAATGCAAAATGCAACTCTAAACCCTAATTTAATGTAAACTAATACTAAATGACTTATGGAAGTGAATGAAATGAAACATAAAACTAAAGATAGGAAGGTATGTGTAGACACCTAAAAATGACCTAGGCCTGCAAGCTTCATTTTTACCAATTTTTTCCTAGCATAATTATGACATTTAATTATGTCCTTGGTCCACATTCGACTATTAATTAAATAATTGATAATTATTTAATTAATTCATGTCATTTGATTCTTCATAATTATTAAATAAATAAATTTCATTTATTTATTAAATACATTGTTAATTGTCTAAAGTCTCCCCTTAATTAAATAAATAAATAAATTTATTTAATTACCCTTCGTCATATATTTCTTCCTGATTATTAAATAAATAAATTTTATTTATTTATTTAATATGTCACTAATTGTCACAATTAAATAAATTTATTAATTTATTTAATTATTGGTCTTATCTGCTAAATTAAATAATTATCTTTAATTATTTAATCGTCGAAATTAATATTCCTCTCATTTTAAATAAATGAGATTATTTAAAATGTCATCACAATCTTAACTGACAATTCACTTTGGTAAATAATTGAAAAATCAATTATTTATTATTTCACAAAATCCATAATTTGAATTAACTCAATTCAAAATGGAAACTAATCTTCTAAAAATCAAATAATCGGGCAGATTCTTGATTTTCCAAATATGATCTTCAGTTCAAATCTTATCTTCTTGATTTTTTGAATCTCACAAATCAGTCAATCTTATCTTCTTGATTTTTCGAAAATCTTCATTTTTTAAATTAATTTCCTCATTTATTCTTCACCGTCGATCCGATTATCTAAGATATTATCTTGACCGTTCGATTAATGAAATTTCCCTAACCCTAATTAGGGATTCTCATATTTAATCTAGAACTCTCATTCTAGGTCTTTCTTAGAAGTCGATCTTGCCCGTTCATCCGAAATGGCATTTTATATAAAATGCCATTTTCCTCCCATTTTTGGACACATGCTGATATTTTATAGACACACACAGACACAAATCAGGATTCGCCATTGATTTAGACTGCATGGCATACTTCAGCGAGACTTCTTCGTCCTCTAGTCACAAAAGCAAAAGTAAAAAATAAAATAAAAAATGAAATGTCTCTAGGTGAAAACTGAAAGGCACCTTTTGATGATAAAATAGTAAAAATAAAGGACGTATCTGTGGGTGAAAACCTCTCTAAGGCGCCCAAAGATGGAGGACTGGACTTTCTCTCAGTGCAACATAAAAAATTGGCCATGCTTATCGAAGACACAATAGAGGATAACATATCAACTACAGAAGATCCCAAGATGGTCCTCTTTGTTGCATCATTGACCGAAGAAGAGAGACCATAATTTCATAAATTCTTTGCAAAACAAAAAATCAACTTCACATGGTCCTATGTTGACATGCCAGGATTGGACCTAGAACTGGTTCTGCACCATCTGCCACTATTACCTAATGCTAAACCAGTCAAGCAGAAGTTGCGCAAAATGCACCCTCAAGTTGCTCTATTGGTCAAGGCCGAGTTAAAGAAATTGCTAGACATTGGATTCATACGGTCTATTGACTACACTGAATGGATTTCTAATCTGGTGCCAGTCACAAAACTAAATGGGCTGATTTGTGTCTGTACAAATTTTTGAGACCTAAATAAAGCATGCCCAAAGGATGACTTTCCTCTACCAAACATTGACATCATAGTTGATCTTACAGTAGGATATGAGATGCTATCCCTCATGGATGGTTTCTCTGGCTATAATCAAATCTGCATTGCTCCTGAAGACTAGCACAAAATGGAATTTACTTGCCCATAGGGTACATACTGTTGGAACGTCATGCCATTTGGTCTAAAAAATGTAGGTGCCACATATCAAAGGGCTATGACCACAATCTTCCATGACATGATGCACAAAATAATGGAAGATTATGTAGATGACATATTGGCCAAATCAGCAACCAGGAAAGATCATTTGAAGGTACTTGACACAGTTTTTAAGAGACTTGAAGAGTACAAAGTTTGACTAAATCCTAAGAAGTGTGTTTTTGGGGTCACATCAGGTAAACTCTTGGGATATATAGTTTCCCGAAGAGGCATTGAGGTCGATCCAGCAAAGGTCAAAGCCATCATAGACATGCCTCCGCCCAGAGGAATCAGTGAACTTAGAACTCTACAAGGTAGGGTACAATCTATTTAGTGTTTCATAGCCCAATTGGTAGATAAGTGTCACCCATTCCAGTATTTTTTGTGCAAGGGTATCCCCTTTGTATGGATAGATAAATGTTAAGAGGCCTTTCAGCAAATCAAAGATTACCTACTGTCTACACTAGTCCTCATGCCCCCCATTCATGGAAAACCATTGATCCTATACATCTCGACTACTAGTTCAGCACTAGGGGCATTGCTAGCAGAAAAATGATCATGAAGGAAAAGAAAGAGCCATCTACTACATCAGCCACACACCGATAGGGTATGAGTTGAACTACACAAACATTGAATGTGCATGCCTTGTTGTTTTTGCATCCCAAAAACTAAGACACTATATGCTCAATCACCAAACACAGTTGGTCGCCAAGATTGATCCACTAAAATATCTCTTAAGTCGGGGGGCATGAATAGGCCGGTTGGAAAAATGGGTCATGATACTAAGCGAGTATGACATACAATATGTCGAGCGTAAGGCAATAAAAGGATAGGTAATAGCAGATCAACTGGCAGATGAACCAATTCAAGTAACTCATCCATTAGTAACTGATTTTCCTAATGAGTCCATTTTTCATGCAGAACCGGTGGTACCATGGAAGCTATATTTTGATGGGTCTCATACTGGTCATGGCTCAAGCGCTGGAATCTTGTTTATCACACCTCAGGGGGATTCAATTCCTAAGTCATTCAGGATCATCTTCCCTTGTACAAATAACATTGCCAAATATGAAGCACTAGTCATAGGTCTCAAGATGGCAATCAAATGAAAAATTCAGACATTGCTTGTCTTCAGGGATTCTCAACTTGTTATCAACCAAGTGAATGATGACTATGAAACAAAGGATGAGAAGTTACTTCCCTACAAGAGGATGGTGGATAGTTTCCTAACATACTTCTAATTGATTTCTTTTGAACAAATCCCCAGGGCACAGAATAAGGCAGTTGATGCAATGGCTACTATTAGTTCTCTCTTGGACATCCCTAAAAATGTGTCACATTTTGAGTTCTTAGTAGAATAGCTTTTGATACCAGCATATGATATCCCAGAATCATAAATGGTTTGCAAACTAGTTGGTCCCAACTCTCC
>VDFB02091851.1:0-21849 GCA_007258455.2 Sequoia sempervirens | reverse complement strand
TGGCAACCTAACTTGGCCTGTTTGAAAAAGTGGGTCCAAGAAATGGGGTCTCCCATTGATGTTCCCATTTCTTGGACCCATTTTTTCAAACAGGTCAAGTTAGGTTGCCAATTTCACCAAATTGGCAAGCTAGTGGGAGTGGGCCCACTAGCTTGCCAATTCGGTGAAATTGGGGACATAGTGGCATGTTTCAAAAAATGGGTCCATGTACCCATTTTTTCAAACAGGCCAAGTTAGGTTTCCAATTTTACCAAATTGGCAAGCTATTGGGCCCACTAGCTTGCCAATTCGGTGAAATTGGCAACCTAACTTGGCCTGTTTGACAAAACGGGTCCAAGAAATGAGGTCTCCTGGTGCTGTAAATGGGGTCTCCCAGTGATGTACAACACCAAGAGACCCCATTTCTTGGACCCATTTTTTCAAACAAGCCAAGTTAGGTTGCCATGTTCATCACTAGGAGACCCCATTTACCCCATTTCTTGGATCCATTTTTTCAAATAGGCCAAGTTAAGTTGCCATGTACATCATTGGGAGACCCAATTTCTTGGACCCATTTTTTCAAATAGGCCAAGTAAGGTTTCCAATTTTTTACATCATTGAGAGACCCCATTTCTTGGACCTATTTTTTCAAACAGGCCACTACATTTCCAATTTCACCGAATTGGCAAGCTAGTGGCCATTTCTGGACCCCATTTTTCAACAGGCTGCTAGGCTGCTGCTATGCACATCACCAGAGACCCTACTTGGACCCATTTTTAAAATAGACCAAGTTAGGGTTTCCACTTTGTACATCACTTTAGGAGATCTCTATTTCTAGATTCCTACTTTTTCTGCAATAGGTTGATTATATTTCTAATTCTACCAATTGGTAGTTTAGTGGGCCCACTAGCTTGCCAATTCAAAGAAATTGAAAACCTAACTTGGCCTATTTGAAAAAAATGGGTCCAAGAGGGGAGAGGGGAGAGAGATAGAGGGAATGAGTGAGAGAGAGAGAGTGGGAGAGAGATAGATTAGGGTTTATGGTTTAAGGTTTAGGGGATTAGGGTTTAAGGCATAGTGTATTGGGTTCAAGGTTTAGGGATAAGTGAGAGACCTAGATGGCTAAGGGTGATGGATGGCTAAAGGTAGATAGAGAGAGAAAATAAACCTATAAAAATTCAACTTTCTCATAATGCGGGCACATTTTGAAGTAGTTGAGATGTAGCCATTTTGTTTAGAAAGACATTTAACATGCCCGCGTTATAACATTAGCACATTTTGTATTGCTCTAAAAATGGTAAAAATCTCAACATACCCATGATCTCTACGCCCAAATTGTTCATATTCTCTTGGTTATGCATGTGTTCCAACAAAAAGAAGCTTTTTGTTTCTTTTATGAAGTGTGCATGCAAGTTTTTCACATTCCACCACCTTTTTTATGATCTTTCCACCCACCTTTGCTTGAAATATCAAAGTTTTCATGTTGAAAGGAATATAATGGAAATTCAAGTCTCAATTCCATTCAAAAGTGATATACAATTAATGTTTGGAGGGAAAAAATCTTTTGAAAAACTCAAATTGTT
Source organism: Sequoia sempervirens (assembly GCA_007258455.2). Lineage (NCBI taxonomy): Eukaryota > Viridiplantae > Streptophyta > Pinopsida > Cupressales > Cupressaceae > Sequoia > Sequoia sempervirens. Next base: position 20,287 of record VDFB02091851.1, on the reverse strand, counting down.
GAGGAGATTGAAGAAAGAAGAATCAAAGGCTACATAATTAGGTAGAACTCCTCCATTCGAATCTCCATTTTTTAGGTATGTGAAGTATTTACGCATTTTCTTCATATTTTCTTTCATTCTATTTTGGCTTACTTTGATTTTGTTATTTTGCATATTCCATGTTCATCATTTTTTTTTTCATTATAACCTTAGCTTGTCAATGCACATTTTAAATTACACAATTCCTTACACTTGCCAATTACATTTTTAAACCACATTTCTTTGAGGATTTTGTTAAACAGTTAACTTACCTTGTGTATGCTTCCACATTTTGTATACGCATATATATGACAGAAGTCATACATATGTAAAATAATACATCATTTCTCAATACTTTTCTATGGATGTGCATACCCCTCTCCAAAGCTTTCATTTTGGTATAGGCATGGGGGATGTTGGAAAATGTAGTGGAATTTGGTTTTACACCTAGAAATTGCATATGCTTGAAATTTTCTAAAGCATTTTCAACAAATCCATTTTTTGCATATCCTACAATCATTCTAGTCCAAAAGGACATATCTCATTAAGGTATTTTGTCAAACAATTCTACCAAGTAGCTGATTGCCTTGTCTATGCTACCAAATTTTCCATACATGTCCACCAAAGTATTTTATCAAACAACATAGACAAGGCAATCAGTTGTTTGAAGAAATGCCTCAAAGAAATGGGGTCTCATGGTGATGTGCATTTTTTCAAACAACTGATTGCATTGTCTATGCTACCAAATTTTCCATACATGTCTCTAAAAAATTTGAATATATACTCCTCCCACATTGATAGATCTTTGAATCTATTCTGGTTTTCATCTCTATTTCTAAATTTACCTCATCACTAATGTTGTGATATATTTTAAATGTTTCTTTGATTAGTCTACCTACAAGTGATTGTAACCCTTCTCTCCACTGTTTCAAGAATCTTTGTTCAAGGCTAAGTTAGCAACATGGGGAAAGGTCCAACCTATCTTGCAATCAAGGCATGCCACAAGACTACATTTCTTTAAGGCATTGGATCCAAAAATCATGTCAGCATTGACAAGATAGTGAGCTCACTAACTTGTCAATGTGGTAGGGTTGACAAGGTAGGGGAAAATTGAAAAAGGCCTCATAGAAATGGGGTCTCATGGTGATATACATTTTTTTAAGGAATTGGATCCAAAAATTCATGTGAACATTGTCAAGATAGTGAGCTCACTAGCTTGTCAATGCAGTAGGGTTGACAAGGTAGGGGAAGCATGAAAAAAAAAATCCAAGTTGCCCCTACCTTGTCAACCCTACCGCATTGACAAGCTAGTGGAAAATGGGGGATGTTGGAAAATGTAGTGGAATTTGGTTTTACACCTAGAAATTGCATATGCTTAAAATTTTCTAAAGCCTTTTCAACAAATCCATTTTGTGCATATCTTACAATCATTCTAGTCCACGAGGAAATATCTCATTGAGGTATTTTTTCAAACAGTTCTACCAAGTAGCCAATTTTGTTGTCTATGCTACCAAATTTTCCATACATGTCTACCAAAGTATTTTATCAAACATCATAGACAAGGAAATTAGTTGTTTGAAAAAATGCCTCAAAGAAATGGGGTCTCATGGTGATGTGCATTTTTTCAAACAGTTGATTGCATTGTCTATGCTACCAAAATTTCCATACATGTCTCTATAAAATTGGAATATACTCCTCCCACATTGATAGATCTTTGAATCTTTTTTTTTCATCTCTATTTCTAAATTTACCTCATCACTAATGTTGTGATATATTTTTAATGTTTCCTTGATTAGTCTACCTACAAGGGATTGTAACCCTTCCCTCCACTATTTCAAGACTCTTTATTCAAGGCTAAATTAGCAATATGGGGAAAGGTGCAGCCTATCTTGCAATCATGGCATGCCACAAGACCACATTTCTTTAAGGCATTGGATCCAAAAATTCATGTCAGCATTAGAAAGCTAGTGAGCTCACTAGCTTGTCAATGCAGTAGGGTTGAAAAGGTAGGGGATGCATGAAAAAATGCCTCATAGAAATGGGGTCTCATGGTGATGTAAACCCACTAAGAGACTTATACCGCCTCACTCGATTAATAAGACTACTTAGCAGGGGTTGTTGGCGGGTTATATTGCCTCAGAGGGTGATGGGTGAACTTCCGTGAGCTTAATTTCTACTGTAAGCAGAAATATACGCATGCACGACACTTATCTGAAGCTATCCCATCCCACCCTGCATGCAAGGGTGAACTTTCGTGAACTTGATTTCAGCTGTAAGCAAAAATCTACACCTTTAGGGAACTCACCCAATGTACATCACCATGAGACCCCGTTTCTATGAGGCATTTTTTCATATTTCCCCTACCTTGTCAACCCTACTGCATTGAAAATCTAGTGAGGGCACTCACCCAATGTACATCACCATGAGACCCCATTTCTATGAGGAATTTTTTCATGTAGCCCCTACCTTGTCAACTCTACCGTATTGACAAGCTAGTGAGCTCACTAGCTTGCCAATGTGGTAGGGTTGACAAGGTAGGGGCTACATGAAAAAATGCCTCATAGAAATGGGGTGTCACAGTGATTTACATCGCTGTGACACCCCATTTCTATGAGGCATACATCACCGTGACACCCCATTTATATGAGACATTTTTTCATGCTACCCCTACCTTGTCAATGCTCACATGAATTTTTTGATTGATTTGATTTAAATAAATCCAATCATGTGGCATGCCATGATTGCAAGATATGATCAAAATGGAAACATGGAAAAGGCATGCAATTTTTTTGACAATAAATTTTTTATATACATGTATGCAAAATGTGGTACGCATTGACGAGCTTGTGAGTTCACTATTAGAGCTGACAAGGTATTACATGAATGCCTCATAGAAATGGGGGTCTTACAATGATGTACATCACTGCGGAGACTCCATTTCTATGAGGAATTTTTTCAAGCTTCCTACCTTGTCAACCCAACTGGTACCTTCTCACATGTCTACCAAAACATTATTGCCAAAAAATTCACATGCCTTGTCCATACTTCCATTTTGAGCCTATCTTGCAATCATGGCATGCCACATGACCACATTTCTTTAAGGCATTCCATCCAAAAATTCATGTGACCTTTTTCTATGCTAGAAATACTCTTCTACAAGATGATTGTAAGTATTTTGTATGAAGCCTTGAATGACATATATTTCATTTATTTGTATGGATTCATTTTTAGGAACTAATTTTTGTCTCATTATCATGCTACAAGTAAAATTATCTATCATGCTGAGGAAACGAAGAAGGAATAAACCAATAGAGGAAGAGTACATAACTAATAAAGCAAACAAAAAAGAATGGATGAGGGAATATCGTCAGAAGAAGAAATTGGATATGATTGATGAAAAAAGAAAATTAAAGAGGAACCTCAGCCATCAAAAAGAGAAAAAGCATTGGTGGCACAGAGGGCACGAATGCGAAAGCATCGTGCTAAGATATATTTGAATACCGTAGTTGGAGACACACCCTCTACCACAAGTGAATACGAAGGGACACCATCTACCACAAGTGAATATGGAGGGACACAATCTACTACAAGTGAATGTGGAGGGACACCATCTACCGCAAGTGAATATGGAGGCACACCATCCACCACATCTCAAGTTGAGAGTACATCATCACTCGCATTTGACAAAGTAGGTATGCCATCATCCCCATGTCAACCTCAAGGTATATCATCTATTCCACCCTCGATCGAAGGTACGCGATCATTCCCATCTCACTTAAATATTGATGAAATTCATAATGTTGAGATGTATGTACCTAGGAGAACACCACCTAAAATTTTGCATAGAAAGCCAAAGTATTTGATTAATATTGATGAGAATATTTTGTAGCCAATGGAAGGTAAGATTCCAGAACACACTTGTAGAAGATATTTTGATAAGATTTGGAAATTGTTCTTTAAAAGGCTAAATGATACTGCAAGATGTCAACTATTTGTTCAAACGATGCGAGATATAAAGTATAGAAAAATCATGAAGATTCTTGGGTTGAGAACATCAAATGCTTCAAGTGAAAATACTATTGTGAAGAATCTAATGGATTCTTATGAGAGTGTGGATAAGACCTCACACTCAAAAGGTAGTAATGTCACCCGATGTGCCATTACATCAACTTTGGTAAGTAGTCAAACAGGGAGATCTTGTCTCATTAGAAAGACAAGTCAATAATTGAGAATTAATAGAAAAACTTTATCAAGAGTCATTGAAAGGTGCCAAAGAATTGAGGGCATTGATCCAAATGAATTATGGGAATTCTTGAGGAGACTCCCATGAAAATATAAACCAGTTATTGAAGCATTGAGATCACCAATTGAAGACTACTGGAAGAATAACACAAGGCCATCTCTGAATCAAAGGCATGTGGTAAGAAGAAGAATCAGTAGTCAGAACCGTGAGTCACATCCAAAGCATTTTTTGGATACGACTCAAACCCAAATTTTTCATAAATTTCAAGAGGATTATCCTCAAATTCAAATTTCTCAAAGATATTTTGAAATTCTTAAACCTTTTTATGTCAATATAAATCACACACGCACTACTTGTTGTAGATTACATATTGAATTCTCTAACCATTATGATGATTATCGTTCTATATGTTTAGATTTGCATATTAATGATATTTTGTAGGATTGTAGCATACAGGCCCCACCAAAATCTTCAAGAGAGTTCTTAACAAAAAAATTATGTGAAAGAGAGGATGGCCAAATATTCTATAGCAAACTATGCTTGGATGGTTCATGTCAGTTTTTTAGTGGCTTGCAATGTATGCCAATATGTCAACATATGGAAAGCACACATGCAGTGGGAAAGAAACTAGTAGAGTTAGGGAAGTATAAAATGGTGGCATACGTTACAAAATATGGTAATCAAGCAAAAAGGTGTGATTTGGTTATTTAGAAGATTCTAGTGTATCAGTTTATGTCTACATTTCGTGACAATATAGTGTATGAGTATGCAAGGCATACCCATAGAACTCGATGGTTGGAATTGCAATTCAAGTTATGCAAGGACACCTTTCCAGTTGGTAGCATAGTGTGAGTGGTCGAATTTGCAGAGAAATACACTCTATATCCATAGCGTGAACTGTAATCACAACATTACAACTCCACATAGGTTTCTATATTTGTGCACATAGCATTCATTGATGCAGCTAATAGTACAAAGGACCAAAGGAAGGTATTGAGGGAGTACCACTTTTATATTAGTGATGATCATACACATCCTCCACAGTTCGTGCAAGGTTTCTTTAATTTTTTCTATAGTTATTTGGCTCAAATGGGCATAGCATACAATCAACATATCATATGGTCGGATAATTGTGCAACATAGTTCAAGAACTCGCGCATGTTCTACTAGTTGAGCAGGGTGCATGTCATTATAGGTGTTCAACATATGTGGAACTTTTGTGAGTCTGGGAATGGAAATGGGGAGCATGTGTCAAAAGAGAATTAGTACAAGAAGAGTTAAAGTATAAATACAATGCAAAGTTGATAGATGCAAAATCAATCATCAAGTGGTGTAATGCTTCAATGGGCCTAGGTAATGAAGGTAAGTCTTCAGTTCGTAGATTTTTTTGGTTGATGGATGATAATAACATTACACCATATGAGGATTGTTGTACACTAATAGGATCAAGTGAGCTACACTCCTTCCTTAGCTCAAGTGTAGGTTCATGGAGTATCCATACACGAAAGATGCCATGCTTTTTCTCTTCATGTACAATGCAAGCCCGGGATGAGTGTGAGTTAAAGGAGTGAGTTGAGAAGTGGTGGTTAATTTATCTTAGCCCACTTCACATCTATCGCACTCTAACAGAATTGGAACTAACACAGATGGAATCATTGATTGACTTTGACCACATATCAAATCTAGTTCAACCAGGTAATATATTTACTTGCATAGTTTTTAAAATTCCTATTATTATCATACTTTGTAGTGTATTTGTAATGTTGACTAATTTCATCTAATTTGTTGCACATATCAATGTAGGGAATTTTTACATAGTTATTGCAGATGGATACAAAGAAGGGGGAACATATTATTACTTGTTTCATTGTGTAGAGGCCAAAAATAAATTGGAGGCCCTAGTAATAGATGGAGAAAACATCGAATACCCTACAGGCTGAGTTGTTGTTACTAGAATGTGGCTAAGAAGGTACCCACATAAGAGTGTTAATGTTTGGTTGTTTCAATACTTTGACATGCATCAAAAAATTCTTCATTACTCAAACCTTGTCATGGAATCCAATGTTTGTTTGATCAACTATGGGGGTAGACCTTTGAACAAGACCTTGTGGAAGGTGCATGAGTCTGACCATGAGGCAATACTTGACACAATAAAGAGTAGAGTAGACATGGATGGTTGGTTGGATTAATTTGTAATCATGCACATTAATTTATATGATTCCAATGCAATCATCTAATGTTTATATCATGTATGTAGGTGATTGATGAAGTTATCAAACTTTCAAATGTAGCACACTTTATGTTTAGAATTGTGGCAAAGGATACATAATTTAATGGTATTTTATTTTTTCTCAAAAATATACAAAAAAAAATGTAAGATATTCTCAATAGATTAGTAAACTAAGTGGAAGATTAAATTTTGTTGTTTTTATAATAGGTTACAAGTTGCCAAAAGGGTGGAAAGTAATAGTTTGGTTACTATCTATTCATGTTCATCCTCATTACTTTGAGGACCCTCTAAATTTAAATCCTAACAGATGGGAGGTATGCTTGATATTCATATAAAATTTACTTTTTAAGATATTCAATGGACTAGATTGACTAGTGATAAGTTATAAGATATTGCATAATTGAGCACACAAGTTTTAGATTATTGACATATCACATGTTTATTTGAATTGATTATGTGATTATGTGATTCTTAATTATTACAATCTCTTTCCTTTGTTTAGGTGGGAGCTAGTAAACCCAAATAAAGTTATAAAGTAAATGCCAAATCCAAGACTAGAAGATGGTACTAAACTATTCAGTTGAAGTTAACGCCATCATGACCACCTATGGTGTAGAAATTATAAAAGTGTGTTTGAGGCTTAGCGAGGGAATTTCAAGTTATTTATTTGAATTTAACCTCATCATGAGCACCTATGATGTATACATTATTAGAGCATCTCAAATGTATGAGTGACATTGTAAAAGATCTACAATAACAGAATACCTAAGGCATCCTTGAATCCTATATTTGGTTGTTATGAGAGAATCTTATAAGCTAATTTTGTGTGCATGAAAATGGGGCACATTGATTCAGTATTTGATTTAAGTGAGGTGTTGGAATTCACATAGTTTTATTTTTTTCTCATGATTTTGTATTACCACTTGATAGTTTTGAGAAAGCATTGTGCCTACAAGTACAAGCACTTGGGTGTCATATTGGTGTATGAAGCATATTAGACAATTGTAGCACAAACATAAGAATTAGGTCTGCCAAATAAATCTCATTTTATTGTAAACATCATATTACTAATATAGTGAGTGTAATAACCATTGATGGTTACCAATCATTCTTTTTCTTCTTTTATTCTCTCCCTTTTATAACTAGCACCAATCGACTAGCTTATTATACAAAATTCATTTATTAAAAAAATCAAAATAATGATTATATATCAATATTAATATAGCATACCATGTGTTCACATAAAAATTTAAGAAGTTCAATTTGTTAACATTTTTTATGCATAATGTCAACATGTCATAAAAATAACCACATTTACAAGTAATTGAAGCATGCATGACTTGTTAGATGTTGTTCAAGTAACATGAATTAACTCAAGTACCCCACAAGTTCTTCACATGTTTTCCAACTAAAAATTCATGTTTTCTTTCAAAATTTCATAATTGGTTTTGGGATCTAGTTCCCTAGTGCCTATTTATTATTGCCCTCAAACATTTGCAATTCATGCAACGTAATCCTTTAATAGTCTAAATTGCAAAAGCGCAGCAATCTTTGACGACCTATTACCCAGAGACTGTGTTAGCTACAAGCATTCTTTCTAAGGCATCAGGATCATGTAGGGCACCTCTACAATAACCTTTCTCAATTTTTGTTGTCTTGAAGTAATTTTCCCATAGTGTCCAGTTTTCACTTGATGAAAAAAGTGTCAAATGCTAGCAGTGTAAAGTTGCAAAGTGGTGCAACTTTTGTTTTGCAACTTGTGTGACCAAACGGACTATTCCAACATGTCCAAATGGGTAAATTTACACTAGGTATGGTCCTCTTTCATGCCCAAACATGCTTAATCACTCTGAGTTATGTTCAACCGGCTCGATCCCTTAAGATTCCAAAGTGCAAAATGGTTGCAATCTTTGATGGGTTATTACTCAAAAACCATGACACTTACGAACTCTCTTTTCAAGCCTACGAGAATCATGTTGGTCCCCTATATAATAACCTCTCTTGTTTTTTCTTATCTCCAAGTTGTTTTCATGTGGTGTCAAGTTTTCACTTAATGGAAAAAGTGTCAAATGCAAGCAGTGTAAAGTTGCAAAGTGGTGCAACTTTCTTTCTGCAACTCATGTGACCAAACATACTATTTTAATGTGTCTATATGGGTATGTTTACACTATGCATGGTCCTCTTTCACACCCAAATACACTTATTCACTCCGAGGTATGTTCAACTGACTCGATCCCTTAAGAGTTCAAAGTGCAAAATAGCTACAATCTTTGACGGGCTATTACTCAAAAATCATGATTCTTACGAACTCTTCATCTAAGCCTATGGGATCGTGTTGGTCCTCTATACAATAAATTCTCTTGGTTTTTGTTATCTTGGAGTCATTTTCCCATGGTGTCTAATTTTCCCTTGATGGAAAAAGTGTCAAATGCAAGCAGTGTAAAGTTACAAAGTGGTGCAACTTTCATTTTGCAACTTGTGTGACCAAACGAACTATTCCAATGCATCTGGATGGGTAATTTTATGCTAGGAATGGTCCTCTTTCACACCAAAACACACTGAATCACTTTGAGCTACGTTCAAATAGCTCGATCCCTTAAGAGTCCAAAGTGCAAAATGGGTGTAATCTTTGACTAGCTATTACTCAAAAACCATGATGCTTACGAACTCTCTGTAAGCCTATAGAAGAATCAGCGTTGGAGCCCCTCGTAACCTCTCTTAGTTTTGTTATCTCCAAGTCATTTCCCATGGTGTCCGAGTTTTCACTTGATGGAAAAAGAGTGTCAAATTAAAGCGATTGTAAAAGTTGCAAAGTGGTGCAACTTTAGATTACGCAACTCGTGTGACCAAACAGACTATTCCAATGCATTCAGATGGGTACGTTTACGCTAGGAATAGTCCTCTTTTGCACCCAAACATGACGAATCACTCCGAGCTACGTTCAACCGACTCAATCCCTTAAGGGTCTATAGTGCAAAATGGCTGCAATCTTTGACGAGCTATTACTCAAAAACCATGACACTTATGAACTCTTTGTCTGAGCCTATGGGATAGCATTAGTCCCTCTACAATAACCTTTCTCATTTTTTGTTATCTCCAAGTCGTTTTCCTGTGGTGACAACTTTTCAGTTGATGGAAAAAGTGTCAAATGCAAGCAGTATAAAGTTGCAAAGTGGTGCAACTTTCGTTGTGCAACTCGTGTGACCAAACAGACTATTCTAATGCATCTAGATAGGTACATTTACACTAGGCATGACCCTTTTTCACAGAAAAACACACTGAATCACTCTAATCTACGCTCAATTGGCTTGATCCCTTATGATGGCATGCACAACAATCGAAAAGAGAAACATTCACACGACAGTTGAGAAGTCTAAGTTTTCCACACAAAAAGCATATCATCATCCTCAAGTCTAGCAAGGGCAAGAAATTTTTTAATTATCCTCCTTGCCCTTACAATAATATACAACCAATTGAAAATGTATACAATGGTGGAACTTGGAAACATTTTATTTTTTCTTCAATTAACAACTTTGGTTGTGAAGCATTTTGTCATTTTCATTTAAAATGATTTCCTATACGTGAAAATTGGAGTCTAAGAGAAGCACGTGATGCTCTCATGTACATTTATTATTTTGTGTGATAAATAAAATTTTCACCCAAGTCCATTTCTATTTGTATTATAAAATATAGAGCTTTCTCCCAATTCCATTTCCTATACAAGAAATAATATTACAAAAAGTTGGCATATACATCTTTCGACGTGTTTATATAGTTATGGATCAAGAACATAACAATTAATTCTATACTATGAGGATTATGCTGTGAATTTTTTTAAAGACTATTCAAGATAAATGTTTGTATCATAATGTGTCAAGAAGTTAACTACTCATCATCTACTATGAATATTATGTTTTGCAAGTGTTGTGAAGATTATGTATCCTTTTCTTAATTGATTTATTCCAATCAAAAGATCAAATATACTGGAATCTTTTTATGAAACATCTCATGGAATACCAATTGAAAACATGTTTTTTTCTTTTAGATAAAGCATTTGATGGAACTCTTTGAATTAAACTGAATTGAGATATGTAAGAACAAAGGAGCATTAGGAAATACATTGCTCAAGGATCTTAAATAAGCCTTCAAGTACCAAATTTGAAAAAGCATGATAAGCCCATGGTTAAAAAATTTGTAGTGATCAAAGTGGGTACTAATTCTATATTATATAGATCATAATTCTTCTTTATCTTTAATATCTTCTAATTTTGGCAATGGTTTCACCAAGCTATGAAGGGTGAACTATTCTTTATTCAGTTATGCCTATGTGGGTTCATTTTCCATATCTCCCGTTGCAATTTTGGGTGGATTATTTCTTTCAAAGTATTGGGAATGCTTTGGGTAGATTTATATTCACTGATCCAATGGACATAGAAATATATCAAAGGGGTTTCTTGAAAAAATTTGGTTGATAGTTAGGGAGCGATCATGGAAACAAGTCATTGATTATGAAAATGTTAGTGTAGAATATTTGCCTAAAATATTCCTTAAGATAAGTTTGCTAGTTGTTAGATTTTTAGGATAATGATTGCTTAGTTGTGCAATCTTGCATGGAGTTGCATGTCTATTTTCTAGTTGGAAGTTTCCATTCTAGAAGGCTCATCTCTTGATATATATTATACTCATTCTTAAGAAATTATCAAGTTCATAATCAGTGCTTTTATTTACAATTAATCTTTTCTTTTCAATTTGTGCAATTTTGTAATTTGTAACTCTACTAGTATTCCTAGGTATTCCCTGGTTATCACCCCAAATGGAAGGCTAAATATCACAACATGCCTCCTCATGTAAAAGAGGTTTGTACACCCCATATACTTTTAAATCTTAGTTATATTTATATGTGGGGTTGTGGATTTACTTGTGGTCTTTATGTCAACTTGGAGGTTCAACTACACGCTGTGCTTTCCAACCTACATTGGCTTACATGATGGTTGATAGTAAATTTTACACCTTTCTTCCTTTTCTCATTCTCTCCATTACTAATTCATTTTTTGTCAACAGATGCAACAAACATGTTATCATTTTGGTATTGTTGGCAGCAATGAATGCACTTTTTTTTTACATACAAGGTTGTCATCAAAGGTTTTGGTTGCCCTCTAAGCCTTGCTCTCCTTTAACACATACACATGTACCACAACCAATGTATCCTCCCAAAATAATACATCTATTGTTGCAATTGTAGAAGTAATTACATATTGTTATGCACGTTACACTCCTATGCCACACACGAAGTTACAGGTTGAACCACTCATTGTGTGGTTCAACCTTCAATTATTTATTTCATGAATTACTATATGTGCTTTTTCTGCTCATATTAATTCATGCCAAATAGAAGGTTGAATATCACAACATGCCTCCCTAGGTAAAAGAGGTTTGTACACCCTTATACTCTAAAATCTTAGTTATATTTAAATGTGGGATTGCAAAATTACTTGCAGTCTTTATGTCTACTTGGAGGTTACACTACACACTGTGTTTTCCAACATGTATTGGATTACATCATGGTTGATAGGACATTTTACACCTTTTTGGCTTTCCTCAATCTCTCCATTACTGATTCATTTTTTTGTCGACAGATGCAACAAACTTATTATCATTTTGGCATTGCTGGTAGTAATGGATGCACTTTTTTTTACATGCAAGGTTGTCATCAAAGGTTTTGGTTTCCCTCTAACCTTTCCTCTCCATTAAAATATGCACATGCACCAAAACCAACATATATTCCCAAAATAATACATCTATTATTACAATTGTAGAAATAATTACATATTGTTATGCACGTTAGACTCACACACCACACACAAAGTTGTAGGTTGAACCACTCATCGTGTTCTTGCTCAAACAACACAAGTTTACTTGAAAATGATGGTTGGTTTTCACAACATTCCTCTTCAGGTAAAACAATTTTGTGTGGCACACCTAAAGTGAACTCATCCTTGAATGTCCATGTATGATTGTGATTGTGTTGTCATTGTCTATGTCCACTTGTACATTGAGATAAACAATCTAATTTCCAACCTACGTTTTTTTTATATTTTATGTGTAGCTTGATTCAATCTATCTCCTTTAATTTTACTTGGTTGAAGTTGGGAACCTCCTATTGGTTTCATGTTGGTGGCAGCAATGCAAGCACATTTTATTTACATTCAATGAATTTTTTTTTTATTTTTCTTGACACAATCCACTCTAATTTTAAATGTTCATCCAATTATATCCTTTCCTAGAATGAGGAGAGGTGTGAAATGGAAGAAGGAAGATGATTTATAGGTGCAAGATGTACGGGATGGAGGCTCTCCTTTTTCCTCTTTTGATTGCATTGGACTCCTATTTGCATCAAGAAGTATGGGGTCCTTGACCTTGTCGCAAAAATTCCTTGTACCGGACTTGATGATTTCATTCACAGTGAAAATTTGGTTGAAGGTTTTGAAAATAAATTTGTGCCCAAGAAAAAAAGATAGTGTACCATCACATGTCTCGTCAATAACAAAAATTATGGAAAAACAATAATCTATCATAGGTTTGTATCTTTCAACATTCATTTGTATGGTCCAATGATATTTTACTCTCTCTTGCTTCAAGATGATGAGATGATGCTTTCTTTACAGCTACTGGTGTTAATACAGTCCTAAAGACCACAGAGACTAGCCTCAACCAGAGAAGAAAAAATAGAAAAAAATTTATACAAATGTGAGGTTGTTAATGCCACTTCATTGTAAAGGTTATGCATGACAGGCCCGATGTTTCCTATCTTCTCTACAAAGAAATGTTTCACGTCAATAAAAAAGGTGAATTTTTCCATGGAATTGGTGACACAAGTGGAGATAGGCATTCTATGTTTTCCAGTAATCTATCTGCAGAATGCAAAAGCTATATTGAAATATTTTTTTCTCATGGACATGAGTGTCAATGCAATAATGGATTGACACATCAATGATCCTATCTTTCATGGCATGATGTTAAAGAGAGATCAATTCCATACAAGAAAGGACGTAATGAATGCTTGGTGAAAGGTGTGTTCTATTCACACACAGAAACACAGATTTGATTTGATAAGTATAGTAATGTGGAATGGAGATTACTTTGATAACTTCTTCTAGTTTCAACAGCCCCATGGGAATGATACACCTTTCATTATTGGGGTTCAAATTGCATGGATGTTGGATACGATGGTTCGCTACTTGCACAATTCAGTCATCTCGATGGATTCCATGTTTGCCACTAAAAAATATGGGGTGAGGCCTTACAAACATTGACAAATAGTTCTTCATCTTTTCAATGATATTACTGGCTATAAACCTGGCAATGCTCACGTTGAATTGTTATGTCTATAGTTTCTATTGTATACTTTGCTCATTTTCGACGAGCAACAAAGTGGTGTGCTCATTACATGGGTAGTCTCCTCACAAAACAAGATTGAGGACATCTCTACATGGCTACGTGAATTGCATTCTCGTGGAAGAAGATCTAGACCCATATGGAGAATCATTACATTTTTGATTGATGATGTGACTGCATAATTTTAAGACATACAGTATGTGCATCTCTTTGTTCATTTGCACACCTTTCTCATTTGCTATTTATTTTCAATGCCAATTTGTTATGTAGATGAGCAATAAACAATATTGTTTTTATTTTCTATTAGGGCTATCTTTTGATGTCATGTGCTTTTATGCATTTGGCATGTTAAAAGGAATTGGTTGAAGAAAGTATATAAGTATGCAGCCAAGGAAAGAAAAATGGACATCTTCCACAGACTTGGCATGATCATGATGGAAATTGGTGATAGCAAAGACAACATCACTCAGCTATTGAACTCTTTCTTTGAGGAGTTCAATGATCAGCCCCAATTTTTAGAGTACTTCAAGAAGACTCGGTGAGAAGGAGATGGTCAAGTTGGTGAGTTGACAATTTTCGTCACCTCATTTGATTCACACCATTCACATTCTTTGAAGTTACCTCTAATACGTTGTGGTTAACTTAACTATTGGCTTTTTTTCATAGCCATGTGGGTGAAAAATTGCAGACTATACCCATATGCTAACCAAGATACAAATGCAACCATTGAGTTGTACCATTGCACACTCAAAACTCAGTACTTGTGTGATCGTTCTAAAAAAATGCACAAGGTGAATGGACTATTTGTATTACACACTTGTGTATAAAATGGAACCATTCTTTAGAAATAAGGAAAAGTTGTAGCATTATGGTTTTTTGACGAACTATAAGTTTTTAATATTCAATCTAGTTTGGAGTGAACCAAGGAAATTCCAAACAATCATTTTGTTCCAAATGAAACGCATCCTAGATGGCACTGGGTGAAAAGTCAAAGTAGGTCCGACCACTACCTTGTTTAGAAATTTGGAAAGAACCTTTTTGTTTGTGAGTTCCCTTGGAGTTTGTAGGGGAACACTTACAAACATGTCCTTAAGGTTGTTGACTTGATTAAAATATCATCTGCCACTAAAGGGGCGGTACATGGTAAGTGAATTTTAATTTGAAGTGTGTTACTTTATGGGAGACAATTGTGTTTTGTATTTTCTACTACCTAATACAAGTTTCTTGTGTGTGGTCATTTAGACGAGGGAGGTCAACCAATTCATAGAGGGACATATTTGAACGAGACATTGTTAGAGTGGGGCATCAAAGAAAAAAATCCTAATCTTCTCACCTCTAGAAAAACTCCTTATGTCACTCATGTATATGATGAAAATTTGTAGAAAATGTTTATTTGGAATGACACAAACAAAATCTTGAGTAAAGTGATGTGTACACCGCCCCAATGTCTAGAACAAGTATAATCATATGCACAGTGTGTTGATAGGTTTCTACAGGACCTACAACAATCAAATGCATTGCCACTTGAATTCATTCTTGATCCTAATGCAATTGCAACTAGCACTGTTCACATGTGTCCATGGTTTAGTGTAAGTAGGGATCATCCTCGATGTGCAATCCATCATACGAAATGTGTTGCACAACAGTCAGATCATGGAACTCCTCTGTGTGACTCCTTTCCCTTGTCCATGAACAATAGCTTCAATTTGAATTTCAATATGCAATGTGAGACTTCAGGCACAACTTCTATGGATGGGGTAGAGGATATGACATCTAATACGAGTGATTGTGAGAAAACCCGTTTCAATTTCTATATTGTAATAGGAGTATTGCAGATTTCTTTTTCCAATATGCGCTTCTACCACGTCATAAACTTTCTAAATTTTTTTTGGTCTTTTTTATTTTCTTCAACATTCCAATCTAGGGAAAGGAGTCATTTCCGGTGACTGCCTTTAACGAGTGTAAACCCAATGGAAGGTATAGTTCCAATTTAACAACTATGCATAGGTAAGTCCAATTTTTTGGTATCGTGTCTGGCGGTTGGTGTCTTCTCCGGTGTCCATTCTTCAAAATTTTTATTTACTCCGATTATGCATTGCCATTTTCCCATTGCACATACTACACGCAGTCCTTCCTCAACCCATGAAGAGCAAGAAGAATTTATTTAGTCAAAACTTTATCTATCTCTTTCACTTTTCTCACTTCTTTTCAAGTGTTTTCATAGCAGTTCCCTTTTTCATTTTAGGAATTCTAGTACATGCTACTCCACTTGTGTGTTTCCATATGTCCATTGTATAAAAAAAATGCTCACATTATTTGTAGTTTTGGAAAACACACTATCCCATGCCAATTAGTTCGTTGTGAAATTTTTTTGTTTCATTGCAACCAAGAATGTAATGAATTCCATTTTCAAAAATTTTTGGTATAGTCAAAATGCCATTTAAATTTCTTCATCTAATTGGAACAAATAAAGTTCTTGCATTGTTTGTTGTTGGAAAACACACTGTCCAAATGTCAATTATTTCATTATGAATTTTTTTGTTTTGTTATGACCAAGACTGTAATCAAGTCCACTTTCAATTTTTTGAACAACTGTTTGGTACAGTAAAAAATGGCATTTCACATTCTTAATCTAATTGGAACAAATAAAATGGTCACAGTGTTTGTAGTGCTAGAAAACACACTGTCCTATGTTAGTTTGTTCCTTACGAAATTTTTTATTTCATTACCATTGAGAGCATAATGAATACCATTTTCAATTTTTTGAACAACTATTTTCTATAGTGAAAATGGCATTTCACATTCTTCATCTGATTGTAACAAATAAAATGCTCACATTGTTTGCATTGTTGGAAAACACACTATCCCATGACAGTTAGTTAGTTATGAAAAGTTTGTTTTCACTTTCAATTTTTTGAACAACTCTTTCCTATAGTACAAATGTCCTTCCAAATTCTTCATTTGATTGCAACAAATAAAATGCTCAAATTATTTTCAATGTTGGAAAACACACTATCCCCTATCAGCTATTTTTCCATTGCACAAAAAAATGCTTACATTATTTGCAGTGTTGGAAAACACATTGTCCCATATTGTCACATTATCTACACATATTGCACATGCACGACATTTCAATATTGTTATGTAGCTTTGCAATTTCTTTTTGGTCAGCATTGAGAGTGTCTTTCTAATTATAGAATACAGTTGTATTTTCTAAATAAGTTGTTTTGTCTTTCATTTCAAGCATTTTACAACCTATTGCTCAAGTCGTGCATTGCCATTTTCCCATTGGACATACTACACATGCTTCCTCCTTAATTTCCAAAAATAGTTAGAGTCTCTTCAATCAAAACAATATCTATATCTTCCACTTTTCTCACTTCTTTTCCAGTGTTTTCATTGTAGATTCCTTTTTTATTTAAAGATTTGTAGTACATGTTGTTCCACTTGTGCCTTGCCATTTTTCCATTGCACAAAAATAAATGCTCACATTATTTGCAGTGTTGGAAAAAACATTGTTCCATATTGTCACATTATCTGCACATATTGCACATGCACGACATTTCAATACTGTTATGTAGCTTTGCAGGTGTTGTTTTGTCAGCATTGAGAGTGTCTTTCTAATTAGAGAATGTAGTTGTATCTTTTGAAAAAGTTGTTTTTTCTTTCATTTCAGGCATTTTACTACCCATTTCTCTAGTTGTGCATTGTCATTTCCCCATTGCACATATTGCACATGATCCTTCCTCTAGTTTCGAAGAATAGGTAGAATCTGTTCAATACAAACATTATCTATCTCTTTCACTTTGGTCACTTCTTTTCTAGTGTTTTCATAGAAGATTCCTTTCTCATTTTAGGATTTGTAGTACATCTTGCTCCACTTGTGTGTTTTCATTTTTCCATTGCACATACTACACATGCACCTTCTTCAATAATGTTATGTAGTTTTGCAACCGCTTTTTGGTCAGCATTGAGAGTGAAAGCTAATAATTTATTTGATATAGGTATAGAAGATGTTGCACAATTCACAAGCATGGGTATCTAGTTGGCTGCATCTACCACCCATATCTTCCATGTAATATTCTTGCTCAGATTGAGGAATTGAGTCTCTCGTATAGGTTGTGGGAAAATATGTTAAGGAAAATTGATAGAAAAGGGCCAAACCGTAGTGATGTCAACTATCATAATTATGCTTATTTCTTTAATTGTGTCTTTAGTGTATAGGAAAAAACAAGCATGGAAATTCAATATTACAATCTAGAAATAGAGATTATAAATTTATGTGATTGGCCAATGTCTCTTTATCGAGAAATTCAAGATCTTTTCCTAGTTGGATGCATCTAGAAGGTATGCATTCAACCAGCAATAATCATATGCAAGCACAATCTTTCAAACAAGCTAAGCATGAGGTTTATGAGATTCCTTAAGGGGGAATCTCTAATTAGTAATCACATGGGTCCTATGGAGGAATGGTTGTTGGTCGTGTTCAAATTCGACCACATTGGCAAGTTTGAGATCAACTTTGTCATACCATCATTTAGGTTGATACATGTAAATTATAGGGTGCCTACGTTGTATGCTGTCAATTCTACCTTGACAATCAGAGTGCACCAAATCCTTCTGAATACTAAGAATGCAGAAATTATACATGTTCATAAATGGTTGATTTTGTTGTTAGTGTTTAGAAACTATTTAGTTATTATAGTGAACATTTGTGAAATTTCTAGTGACAAATGTTTACAAAGTTTTTAGCGATTGTCTATATGATTGTATCCAATACTTGACTACCTTTGGGCACTGTTAGCACTATTAAATGTGGCTTGTAATTTTCTTTAGAATGGGAAAAGATGAGATGTATTTTTTACATTTTGTAGTCAGGGAAGTGCATCATATTCTGATATTATTATCACAATTGTCTACTCCAATTTCAATTAGTTATGGAAGAAAAGTTGGGATGGATAAGTATTAAAACATTAGAGACAAAAAATTTATAATATTAACTCAAATTTTTTTTACATTTGACTATGTGATGTGAATTATTTATCTCATATCAAATCTAAAAACATTTCAAAACATTGTTTACCATCCCTTAGTCTATATTACAACATTGCTTACAATTCCTTCAATGTTTGGATGGACAGGTATTATGTAATATCCCTCATGTTGTTGATACTCTTTGATACTCTTATGTGTCGGTTTGGTACTTGGTTTGTTATGGTGATTAGTTCACTGACTTGGTTGTGTGTGGATTCATAGTTTGGTTGGTTTTCTACACTTGACATTACTTATGATGTTTGATGATACATTATGTGGTGGTTATATTATTTGGGTATGCTATGGTTTTCTTTAATATTATATGTGGTGATGTTGTGATTCTATGTTGCTATGGTTTATGATGTGTTTTCTAGTGAGTCTTGGTGAAAGGACGAAGTAGCATCACTCGCTTGTGAGTTCCCTGCTACCCCCCGATTACCTTTCACGGTGTGTCTACAATGGAGATTTACATGATACTTGATGTTTGTTTCTATGCATGATGCAGGTATAGGACACTGAATCCACCTGCTTGTTAGGTCTCAGCCTGTCCCATAAACCCAACGGGTATGATGTTGAAAAGGGATTTGATAAGGAAGTATCCCCATCCCAAGTCCGTCACCTCGTAGTGAGTCTTGTAGTGTCATGGTCTTGACCTTGTCCTTGTCTCTGTATTGTTGTTGTTGATTATTTATTTTATTGTAGATAGTTGTTATTTAATTTATCCTTATTTTATATGGGATTAATTAATGTTATTTTGTTGATATGATTAATTGTAATTCAATTAAATGTTGGATTTAAAATATTATAAATTAAAAGTTATTTAATTAATTAAAAAAGTATAAAGTAATTAATTTAAATAAATAATGCTTGTGATAGTTGTAAATTGTCTTTTTCAAAATATTAATATTATAAAATCTAAGGATAATATCATGTGAGGATAAATGTGAAATTAATGAATTTTTAATTAAAATTTGTGAGATAAGTGTGAGTTTTTAAAGCAAGAAAAAAGAGCTATTGCATGGGTTGGATTTTTGAGAAAAAAAAATAAAAAAAATGAGCTTTATTTATTTTTTCTTTATTTTATTGTAAGAGGAAGAAGTTTTCTACACACACACAGAGGATGGTTTTTGGTTTTGTCTAGAAAAGAAGAAGTAACAAAGGTTGAAGAAAATATATGTGTGTGCTTCTCTGTTAAAAATTGTTCTTAGAAGGAAAAATATAATATTGATCCAGAAGTTAGCTAAAAGAAGGAATTAGAGAAGGAACTATAGAGGTAATCTGTTTTCAAAAGAGGAAGAAGGGCTATAGTGTTTGGATTTGACATCAAATGAAGGACTCCATGTTCTTTTGATATATATTTATTCTTT